>CAXIPT010000006.1:3567285-3624785 GCA_964030475.1 Tethya wilhelma | reverse complement strand
CAAATTATATTCTTCTCTTTTATCATGCAGCTCTCTCTCACCCACCAACACACACATGGCGGAACAAGCAAGAATAAGCCCCAACAGAGAGAGAATGGTGCAGCTGCTGCTGATTCGACCACTCAACTTGTGGAGGAGGCTCAAAGGTGTGGCCGATTGCTTTTAAATTTGAGCTATCGAGACTTAAAAGTTGTTCCACAAAGTATTTCCTGTCTGGCATCATTGCAAGTTCTCCTGCTTAACAACAACGGACTCATAATGCCCCCGGGCGAAATAACCAGTCTAAAAAACCTCGAGTGTCTTTCGTTGGAGCACAACCAACTCACACTCCTACCCTCGGAGATCTCCAAATTAAATTTAACCCTTAAGTTCCTCAATTTGAGTCACAATCCACTAACATATCTACCCCCTTCGATATCTAAATTAGAGAACCTGAATGAACTTTGGTTGAACTGCATAAAGCTCTCGAGCTTTCCTGCACAAGTGTGCACCTTACAAAATTTAGAACTTTTATCTCTCGATGATAACTCCATACCCAGTTTAATTGAGGGTGTATGCAATCTTTTGAAACTGAAGTGGTTTTCGCTCGCAAGGAACAGACTGCACACACTGAAAGTGAAAGGAGATGAAAGTAATGATAGTCCCATTATAAAACTTTCCAGTCTCGTAAATCTCAGACTACAAGGGAACGAAATCACCGAATTTCCCTTGGAACTTTTTTCTCCATCGTTGCTTCGGCTTGTTAGCGTTGACTTGAGAGGGAACATCCAGACTTCCAGACGACATGGCTAAACTGTTTGCCTCTAGTGCTGGTCAGCTGGTTCAGCTTGACGTGAGAGAAAATGAGTTTGATTGCAGGGACAATGCTAAAAGATTTGATGTAGGTTTTTTGGTGGTATAGCACAAGAAATTGAAGAAAATTTAAAAGATTGATCTGTAAAATTAATATAATAGTTACAATTTACAATGCATGCATTGTGGCATAATATTACAATTTTAACCCCAATCTGTGGAAAAGGTCTGTTATAATGGCTAACTAGAGCTCAAGAGTTATAATAGGCTTTTAATAGCAGCTTGAAACTGAAGGTGAAGGAATTGGTATTAACGTTACTGTGCCACAAATTTAGTTGTAAGACTTGCTTGCACAAAGAAAAGATATAATCCGAGAAGCACTATGTCATGTTGATAAAGCAATGTAATAGAAAATGTATTATACTCAGTGTGCGTATGTGCAACTATAGGGGTATGTATGTAGTTCAAATAAAAATGAAGTACAGAAAAAGAAATATATAGTAATTACAGAATAAATTATTCAGTCAAAACGAAAGCAAAATACTAAGATGACTTATTGTTACACAAGAGGTTTGACACATTATAGAGAAATTTATAGGCTGGTTTCATCTTTTGGTCCTAATAATATCAAAAATTTTCCTACAAAAATTAATGCCACAGGAGTAAACATGTGTGTATGTATGTTATGTGTGTGTGCGCGTTAACATCTAAAATTATAGTTCAAGATGAAGGTTCAACGAATTTAACTAGTTTGTCCAATGTGGTATCATCCAATTTACATAGATCGAAATCGAAAGTGGACGCTGTTAGGTTAAATAGACCAGTCTGTTCTATGATGTTCACAATCTCTTGAAGCTGTTGGGGGTCTTGTAGTGAATTTAACTGCTTGTGCAACCGTTTGAGAGCACCAGTCTCCCAGCTGTTTGGCGAGTGCTTCTTATTGGCACCGCTTTTCTTCGTCGCTACAGGCACGTCATCTCCCATGCTCTCGCTGTCGCTACTCGAATCCGACTCCTCGCTCGACTCACTACTGCTCATGCCTCCCTTCTTCTTGTTTGTCTTTTTAACTTTGGTTTTCTTCGTCTTGGGCATTTCACTCTCCAACCCAGACGCCGGTCGTTTCTTTTGCTGCATCCCTCCCTTGTCCACGATCGGAGGTCCCCCACTTACGATTCCACCGGCTTTTAAGAGTTTTTGTCTAAACTCTTCACTTGGGTTTTGAAACGTGAGGCACTCGCTGCGTATTTGGTTGATGGGTGGGTCATTTAGGTTGGGTAGTAGGAGGTCGTACTCGAATCTAACTTTTTTCGGTTCGTCTTTGTTTCTGAAGTGCACCTCCACAGGGAGCATAAAGCTGCCGTAGCCAGACTCTGAGACCTGGTAAGGTGGTTCCTTCACAACTAATGAGGAGGATGTGAAACAGGGATGGACTCAGTGCACTTGCCCACATCAAACAACAAAGGAATGCAAATTAACACCCACTAACACAGACACAAACACAGTAATGCATTTAAACTCGCCACAGTCAAACTACATAAATATAAAAATGTCATAACGTGTCTGTATAATATTTCTTTTTACCTCTTCGTGGTTTTGGAAAGCTCTCGTGAAGAAAGAAGACGACCTTCTCCACAAAGTGTCTGATGTCTTGCCCATCTTCTCCTCTCACTAAGATGGTCCAATCGTGCGTGTAGCCTTCGGGGGTTGGTCTCTTTCGCCATTGTGCCGAGTGCCCGAGCACCAACTTGATTTGTACAGACTGTGGAAGCAATCAAATGTTTAGTTACATACTTAAATACAACTGAGTACACGACGTAGACTTTAGATACAACACTCCACCCCACCCCCCCACTTAGTGTAGTGTTAATTGATTTTTCGTGACATCATAATGAATACACTTATTCAAAATGAAAGCAATACACACTGGAAAACAAATCAGACATCAGACTCTTTATAAAATACGGACCAATTGACAGGCTACGTTTTACATAACTTTCAACAAAATGGAGAAATATTTATACTGGTGAGCTATTGAAGGGTTTCGTATAAATTTTTCGAATACTACAGTGATATAATACCTGGCCTGCCATGTGTGGAAATTTCAAACATAAACAGCAGCGATCACAACTCGAGTCCGAATAAATAAGCTTTTATGGGTTTCTTGTCCTTCCTAACCACTTGTGTGTGCCTCTCGCAAAGATCTAGCTGCTCTTCTCTTGTAGTATGCTGTAGAATTGGTTCTTTTACACTTTAGCTGGCTCACTCATAAGGCGCCATTTTCAACATTTGCCTGTAATCTCATCCGTAAACTAACTTAACATTTTCCGTATACGTTTCCGTATAACTTTCCGAATACTAGAAAAAAAATTACAATTTTGTGGACATGAAACAGGAAGCACACTGAATAATAAAACCACTGAAATTTGTACTAAATTTGGTTCATCAGTTTGTAGCTTCGAGCTCAGTAGAGAGATACTTCTGTAGTCAACCCAAGTCTCTTAGTAAATTATAGAAACTCAGTGTACTATATATGAGTTCTTTTTTCAGAATCATAATATTATTATTATAATAATCCATCATTGCAATTGTTGCTTTTTTCTAGCATGCATGCGTTTATGTTTGAGAATATCAATGGCAGAAAGTTGCAGTATTTCATCACAATCTAAACAGTGATAGTCCTTCAAATTGAGAGCTGCATCACGCTTGGTTGTTTCAGCAGCTGTAGAAGAAACAAAAGAGGAAAGAGAAACAGAAACAGGATCACACAAAGTCAAAAGTAGCCTACCCTCAGATGCTATAGTGGTGACTACCTTGTTCTAGTGACTTCTTGCAGCTGTCCTGGTGTTGCAGCTGCTCTTCCAGTGTGACCGCCATCTTCTGCTCACACACTGAACACGTCCACACACGCTTTATGTACTGACTTGACGAAGATTGACCTTCAGCTTGAGCAGTTGGTTGTCTTTGTTTCTGAAGTGCACCTCCACAGGGAGCATGAAGCTGCCGTAGCCAGACTCTGAGACCTGGTAAGGTGGCTCCTTCACAACTGCAGAGGAGGAAGTGAAATAGGGATGGACTCAGTGCACGTGCCCACATCAAACGGCAATGGAATGCAAATTAACACCCACTAACACAGACACAAACACAGTAATGCATTTAAACTCGCCACAGTCAAACTACATAAATATAAAAATGTCATAACGTGTCTGTATAATATTTCTTTTTACCTCTTCGTGGTTTTGGAAAGCTCTCGTGAAGAAAGAAGACGACCTTCTCCACAAAGTGTCTGATGTCTTGTCCATCTTCCCCTCTCACTAAGATGGTCCAATCGTGCGTGTAGCCTTCGGGGGTTGGTCTCTTTCGCCATTGTGCCGAGTGCCCGAGCACCAACTTGATTTGTACAGACTGTGGAAGCAATCAAATGTTTAGTTACATACTTAAATACAACTGAGTACACGACGTAGACTTTAGATACAACACTCCACCCCACCCCCCACTTAGTGTAGTGTTAATTGATTTTTCGTGACATCATAATGAATACACTTATTCAAAATGAAAGCAATATATACACACTGGAAAACAAATCTGACCTCACACTCTTGACAAAATACGGACCAATTGACAGGCTACGTTTTACATAACTTTCAACAAAATGGAGAAATATTTATACTGGTGAGCTATTGAAGGGTTTCGTATAAATTTTTCGAATACTACAGTGATATAATACCTGGCCTGCCATGTGTGGAAATTTCAAACATAAACAGCAGCGATCACAACTCGAGTCCGAATAAATAAGCTTTTGTGGGTTTCTTGTCCTTCCTAACCACTTGTGTGTGCCTCTCGCAAAGATCTAGCTGCTCTTCTCTTGTAGTATGCTGTAGAATTGGCTCTTTTACACTTTAGCTGGCTCACTCATAAGGCGCCATTTTCAACATTTGCCTGTAATCTCATCCGTAAACTAACTTAACATTTTCCGTATACGTTTCCGTATAACTTTCCGAATACTAGAAAAAAATTACAATTTTGTAGACATGAAACAGGAAGCATACTGAATGATAAAACCACTGAAATTCATCAGTTAGTAATTAACCTCGAGCTCATGCAGTAGAGAGAAGCAATTAACCTGAACCCAAATCTCCTAGCTATAGTAAATCATAGAAACTCAGTGTACTACTGATGAGTGCTCTTTTTTTCAAAATCATAATAATCATTATAATAATACATCATTGCAATTGTTGCTTTTTTCTAGCATGCATGCGTTTATGTTTGAGAATATCAATGGCAGAAAGTTGCAGTATTTCATCACAATCTAAACAGTGATAGTCCTTCAAATTGAGGGCTGCATCACGCTTGGTTGTTTCAGCAGCTGTAGAAGAAACACAAGAGGAAAGAGAAGGAGAATAACATAAAATCTGAAGTAGTCTTCACCCTGACAGTGTAAAAGATGCTATAATGGTGACTACCTTGTTCTAGTGACTTCTTGCAGCTGTCCTGGTGTTGCAGCTGCTCTTCCAGTGTAACTGCCATCTTCTGCTCACACACTGAACATGTCCACACACGCTTTATGTACTGACTCGACGAAGATTGACCTTCAGCTTGAACAGTTGGTTGCAAACTAACAACAAACAAACAAACAAACAAAACAGAAATGGAAACATACACATGTCATGTAGGTACGTAGCTTACGAGGTTAATTTTATTATTCTGCTTACCAATCATACGTCAAGTAGTCACTGATAGCGTGTCCACCTTTGGTTGGGTGTGGGGCACTTGAAGCTGCTCCTTTCCCCTTGGACAGCTGCCCACTGAGTTTAGAAGATTCCCCCTCAACTTCTTTAGCTGATGATGTAAACAAAATAGTACAATTATAACAATTATAAATTAGTACAAAGATAAAGTGGTTATAAATTTGCTGATTCTCCTTTAAATTTACCAAAATTTAATAGTTTAAACAAGTAGCTTGTCAGAATTGAATCGCCAAATTTAGCAATCATCAATAATGCTAAAAATTAATACCAAATTCACTAACATTATATTTAATGGTCACTCAAAGTACAGAAGTAAGGAAGGCTAGTATAAGCTTGTGGTTTATATGGCGTACAATACTCACTGTTGCTATGGCACTATAATAACAACTATCATATACTTGTGTCTTTGTAGAGGTGTTGCTTCATTGCTGATGGTATTTGGTGAAGAGTGTAGGGAAATGAACTGTCAAGGAACTCAGCAAGCTTTGAAGCAAGTATATCTTCTAAAGCAGACATCTTGGCCTGTTCAGCAACAGTATCTGACTCGTACCTATCACCCAAGTGATGAGCTACAGAGAGATGTAATTTCTGTTCACAAAGTTCTCTAACCCCCCTCCCCACCACACACACACACACACACACACACACACACACACACACACACATTTTATTTTACTCAAATTCCAAAACACAACAACAAATAATGGTAGCCACATATACAGGCTTCCGGTATCCGGGGGTACAAAAAGCATGTCTCTGCTATACTTACAACAAACATTGATTATCCTGTACCTTGTGAGGCTTGTAACTTGAGCTCCAGTAGGTGACTCCACGTGCTCCTCAGTGTCTGGACAATGGAGAGCACCTGTTGACCAACTTCACTGCTAGGAAACTTCAACTCCAGCCATTCATCCACCACCATCCTTGATAGAGAGAGAGCAAAAAAAAATTCTTTCAGTTTTAGTTCTCAAACAAGAGAGAAAAGAGAGAGTAAGAGAGTAAAAGAAAGAGAAAGAAAGATGGAGAAAAGTCAGCTTAGAATAGCTTCTGTCTGACCTTGTACAGTCGGAGTTTGTGTCAAGATTCTGTGAGAAGAGAGTGAGTGTTTGTAGAGCTGGAACTCTCATGACATTCACTAGATATGGTTTGTTGGTCTCCAACAGATCTCTACATAAAGGCATAAATAAATGAGCAAATAAAAAAAGCACATTTAATCGAGACAGTACACTGATGCCAATCTATCAACATACTATACTTACACATATGCTAATAATTCACAGCTCTCCTTTTTCTCTTGCTAAAAATACAAAAAAAATAATGCACACCAGCAATCAATATAATTATATTGGACTGGTATCAATTCTATGAGGTGCCCAGTGATCACAATATCAGAATCTAAAGTTGTTTGTTTTGCTGGCTTACTTGTGTAGCTGGTTGAAGGTATTCTGGATTAGTAGCAAACACACTAGTTGGATGGAGCACAACAAAACCTTTAGCCTACAAAGGCATATCAAGAACAAAAACAAAAATTAATGAAGAAAAGATAAAACAAACTGCTACAAATTCCCAACAAATACTGCCTATAGCTACCTTGGTGTGGAACACTTGTTCAGACTCTCTTCTATAAGAGTTGCAGTCATCAGCCACAGCCATCTGAGGGTAGAGTCCACTGTATTGGTATGTATGTACAATACTTCCATTATGGTACTACTTTATCATCACCATGGTAACATCAATGTAGTACCTGCACAGCACTATCTTGAGGATGTTGATGTCTCTTAGAGTGAAGCTTCTTCTCACATTGGAAGCTTCCTATCACACATGGATGGCAACAAGAACCATCATACATTCACTTAATTTCACTTTAAATATACTCAATATTACTCCTGCAGCTACACAACAATGTGTGTATGTGTGGTACAGCTAGATATACTCTCAACTCTAACTTCCAATCTTGTATAAAGTAATGATCATGCAAAGACCGATTTTCTTTCTCTCACTTGTAGCTGGGTGAGGTCGTGAAGTAGCTTGAACTCCAAATCTTTGAGATCAGACGAAGCTGATTCTTCATCATTGTCACTTTGAGCACCCTAATATGTAGCAAAAACAACAATACTTTATACTTGTACATGACAAACATCCATAAGAAACAAGTATTACCTAACAGACAAATATATTATCGTAATGCTGATGAAAATGGCAGAAACTTACTGTAAGTACATACAACTACCAAAACAGTTGTGAAAATTACTTTCTTACAGTATACAGTAAGTTCATATTTTCTACGCCTAATGGATTGTATAATAACTGTACCCCTTCTTCGTCCATTTTGAGTATCTTCTTCTTCCTGTGTTCTGCTCTCTGTCTCTTCCTCATGTGCCTCAGCTCTTTCCTCTGGTCCTCCGTCAACCTGCCCACCCTGTCCACCCTTCTAGACGGACCCCCTAGGGACTCCCTGTAGCCTTGAGGCAGGAGACCGTACTCCTGTAATAATAAAATTAATGGTGTTGATTTGTTGCCATGGATATATACATAGTGATACCGTAGATCGGGAAATTTTTGCCACTGATATGAGTGGTGAATATTAATATGCAAACATTTAAAACGTATGGTAATCTTTATTGAATTGGTCAAAATGGTGTCAAAAACCAGTGAAAATTTTTAGCAGCAAAATTCTCCGATTTTATGGTAGTGGTGGTAGTGATGTAATATTCTAATTAATGCCCATATATGTTGTCGTCGTACCTGTAGTATCTCTTGAAACTGTTCTCGGAGTTTTGTGATTTCATAAAATCTTTGCTGCTCGAGGCCACGCCTCTTGCACCATCGGTAGGCGGAGTTACTCCCCTCTGACTTCATCTGAACAGAATCAGTCACCTCTTCAATAAGGAATATCGTACAAATGGTTTCAATTTCAATACCTGTATCCATTCATCAAAAGCATTGAGCAGTGTAAATGGATCACCATTCTCTGATTCAAGAGGTCGCCTCGCAAGCTGTAGGAAACAAAATTTTACATTTCCACTTGAAAAACATTACTACACTCACCACAATACATACATACATACATACTCTAAAGCATTAACTTAATTATGTGTGCTTACACTGATGTCATTTTGTCCAAGAATTACTCGACTGAAAGGAGATTGCACACTCAGTGCAGCTGCAATGACCAACACTGGATCAATGACCTGTTGCCATGGTGGCCACCAAATATTACAAAATTAAAGCAGATAAATATACTAACACGTAAGTTCACATGTAGCTTACGACATAATATTATTATTTTACTGATTTCCTCACTAGTTATTAATTTTGATATGCGCTTCCTGAGAAGGCCTAGATATAGCTAACTCAAAATTCATGGAAAATTCCCAAACGTCAGGTTTTTGCTTGACAGGTCACCATTAGTTATAGTGTGCTGTGATTGTACACTTACGTGAAAGACAGTTCCCATGATGAGCATCTTTCCTATGACAATGTCGACAGGCAGCTGTGCCAACATCTGACCAATGGGAGTCAACTTCTCATTCGAATAGAGAGCTCCCTATAATATAATGATAAATTATTCAATTGTTATTGTGTTTTCTAACTATGTGCAAATTCTACTTACTTGTTCTTTCAAGAAGCTTATTGCAGTCTCTATATTTGTCATTGATGGTGGTTCCAAGAATGGGAATCTAAACCATTCAAAAATTCAAACCCATGTACACACACAATACATATACAGTATCAATGTATTGAGACTAGGAATGGGACACACTCAGCTTACTTTCTAACATTGCCCATTCCCAGTGCAGTGATCTGTAGGACTAGTGACTCCAAAGGCACCCTCTGTATCTCGGGAGTGGAATACTCACTGAAAGCGTCGTAATCTGATTCTGCATACATCCTAAAACACACTCCTGGTCCTGTTCGACCAGCCCTCCCTTTTCTCTGCTCTGCACTAGCCCGACTGATCCAAAACTCTTGCAGTCGTCTCATCTTAGTGGAACTATCATATCCCATCTCCTTCACCTGGATACACACACACATATGCACAGTAGTGACAGTACAGGGGTGATTTTTATTTCAACCATCTGCTGTCTATCCAGAATAGTTTAGAAGTAAGGAAGGCCCGGTTCACAAGGCTAAATGTTAATTTCTAGCTCACTAATTATAACCTTCAGTTTATACATGGTCATGTTGTAAAAGCTCAGGTATGACTCTGTCATTACAGAAAAGCATTTAAATGTTAACCCTTTATGCACTGACCTTAAGTATTAACCCTTTATAAACTAACATCAAATATTAACCCTTATGTACTAACCTTTCCAGAGTCCACAACAAACCTCACCCCATCGATGGTGACAGAGGTTTCGGCAATGTTGGTAGAAATGATACACTTTCGTACGCCATCGGGTGCGACGTCAAACACCCTGTCCTGCTCCTCGATGGAGAGGGCACTGTGAAGGGGGAGCACTATCCACTGGCGGGTCTGAGTAGCATAGGTCTTGGCCTCCTCCATCAACATGGAGATCTCATTCATTCCACTGAGAAAGACAAGAAGATCACCTCTCTCTGAGGATGGATACTGCAAAGGAAAGAGAGAGTGAGAGGGTGAATTCTCTGAAATTAATAGCTGCACATGTATGACCAATAGCTTTGTAAACCAGGCCAAGCAAAGACTAATGATAAAGATTAAACTTCTGTACACTATGGAGAGATAGAGTGAGTTAATTTTGTAAAGCAAAACAGGTGCACATAAACGTTACTAGCCCCTATGTTATAAATCAGGCCTTCCTGTATTTAACATGAAGATAAAGTATACATACATCTACCTACTTTGGTGTCAATTCTCTGCATGATCCTCAGGTATGGTTTGGGATCAAGTCTCTCAGGACGTCCACGAGACTGTTCCTGGAGGAGGGAAAGAAGGAAAATAAATGACAAATATTTTTATATGAGCATATAAAATAATCTTTGTTGTTACATACTTGAGGCTGTAGATATGATGTATTCGAAACAGGTGTATATTCCAGTTGTATGGGATACAGTCTACCAGGCACCTGCAGATTACAATGACATCATAGTGATGTAATCATTATTAGTTATAAACCGACCCTAATGACAGGGGCATCATTGAAATAAGAGGAAAAGAGCTGGATGTTGATAGTGGCTGACATGAGGACCAGTTTGAGGTCCCTCCGTCTTTCAGCCAGGCCTCGGAGGACACCAAGGAGGAAATCACCATGGATATGACGTTCATGGACCTCATCCACAATCACCACATCGTACCAGGAGAGGTCGGGGTCAGAGGACAGCTGACGGAGGAGAAGACCTTCCGTTAGAAAGAGAATCTTGGTAGCTAGTGTCTTGCTTCTTTCAAAGCGTACCTGAGAGAGAGAGAGAGAGAGAGAGAGAGAGAGAGAGAGAGAGAGAGAGAGAGAGAGAGAAATGAACAGGCTATGAGTGTCTTTATCAAACAACAAAGATGTTCTCCTCTGTATACCTGATATGCTATTTCTGATCCATACTCATTGAGTGTTTCATAACCAACTCTCTTTGCTAATGAAATACAGGCGATCCTTCGCGGCTGAGTGCATGCCACCTTATTAAACCCCGCCTCCAACAGATACTGTGGCACCTGTGTGGATTTGCCACACCCAGTATCCCCTGCTACCAGGACCACTTGGTGGGCACGGATGGCTGAGGTGATGTGAGACTTGTACTGGTGGATGGGAAGGTTCTCTTGATCCTTACGGACCTTCACAACCTTCTCAAACTGAAACAGAAATCATATGATATCACACCTGTGAAAATTGCCGATAGGAACCTTGGTTTACAGGATGAAGCACGACTAATGTAGCCTTGTTCCCAGACTCTTTCCTTACAAATATTTTCTTTGCTTATTTTTAAAGAAACCATTCGTGAAGAAGGAGGCTGGGAATGAGGTTATAACACCATTTTTCTGATCAGAGATGATATGGACAAACAAGTACAAGAAACTTTGCACTGGCACTACTCTAGAGTGGTCTGCCTAAAGTATGGCCACAAACATAATAGGCTTGGAATATTTGAATTTGGAGAGGGATTACAATCATACACCTAGAGTACAGCTAGAGGATTACTTTCTGTTTCTGCATAAAGTTCACATAGTGTCTCAGTGCCGTCCTGAACTCGTAGAGGTGTTCCATGGAGAGGGAGGACTCTCCCTTTCCTTCTTCCTCTCTCCGATCCTGTACCTTCCTCAGCTTGTATGCCAGATCGGGAGGGACCACGGAGAACCCGATACGATAGGAACGATTGTAGTCCCTCGGAAGACCAAATTTTGGTGAGGAGGATGAAGTGGCGTGACCTGTACATGAGTGAGCAACTGCCATAATTTAGACATCCCTGTCTCAGTATCTGACCTACTGTCATCTTTCTCTTTGCTCTCTGATGATGACGATGATGGATGGCGTGATTGAAATTGTAGATAACGTTTGAAAAATGTCCAGAAATTTCTGTGTTCTTGTGTTCCTCTATTAAAGTTGAAGTTTTGGTGAGCATATGACAGTTTACATTTGCACTATAACTGTATATGCAGATTTTTTTTACCTTTGAATGAGTGGAAAGTCTTTGAAGAATATTCTATCTAGTTCTGTCTTGTGTGACTCCCAGTCAAACTCCTCCATCTGTTTTGTGTTTTGCACCTTGTCATTCACCTGATCTATCCCGAAATAGAGAGCTAGTACGTGGCTCCAACAAGATGTCTACGTCAACATTTAGTAGTTGTGATATCTTTCACCTTGGTGTCCTACTAGGCTTGTTGGTCCTTGGATTTGTTTTGGGCCCGACCCAGGCTGTTTGACGACCATTTACCATTTTACTTTTGTCTACGCATGCGCAGAGGCCTATTAGAGGCCGAG
This sequence comes from Tethya wilhelma, assembly GCA_964030475.1. Classification (NCBI taxonomy): domain Eukaryota; kingdom Metazoa; phylum Porifera; class Demospongiae; order Tethyida; family Tethyidae; genus Tethya; species Tethya wilhelma. The sequence continues at coordinate 3,612,358 of CAXIPT010000006.1, read as the reverse complement.
GGTGGGGTAGTCTCGCGTAGCCAGACCCCTTTCGCTCCGCCTATATGGCTCCGCGGAGCCATATAGGCGGAGCGAAAGGGGTCTGGCTACGCGAGACTAAGGGTGGGGCTTAGCCTCGTTCCCAGGCTCCTCCCAGCTCTACAAGTTAACGTGTAACACTAAAAGAGGGTGTGGCCTGGTACGAGGCTAGGTGGGGCTCACTTCTCGCAATAAAAATCAGGCGCGCGCGGCAACAGAACAGTTGGAATAAAAGCAGCAGTTGAGTAACTAGAGCTGATATTTTTTGTCAAGTTGTGTTTCAAGTAGAGTTACTGACAAATTTGTTCAAAATTATGGATAAAGAAGCTTTGACTGTTACCGAGGTATGTGAATTGGAAGTTGTGTCACGCAAACCAAGGGGGCAACGTTTTTGGCAACAAGCTAGATGACAGCTGCCAACAAATAGTTTTATTTTTGCAAAAAGGCAAACCTTTCCTATTTAAAACAGCAATTAATTATGAAAAACAATGTTTTGAGCTGTCTAACATTGTACACAGCCGTTTATTTCTCGTGTGCTGTTTGCCAATGAAATTTTCCTAGACGACCAGTCTAAAACTGAGTCTAAAAAGATTTTTTCCACTTACAAAAAAATGAAAAATTGTTGCCTACCCCTTACAAATTCTGTGCACGCAACTGTTTTGCTATTTGTTTGTAGAAAACAATAAATGGCGCTCTTTTGCAGAAGCTCCGCTTTGTACAAAAAAAGCTGAGCAAGCTGCAGGCAATAATAGTCTTTGTCACCATGGCAACGAATGTTGTAGTGGTCTTTCTCTGTGTTAGTAGCCGCTCTAGCTAGCCGCTGAGTGTGTACTTCAACAAAGCAACTGCTCAGTAGTTTGTGTGTGACTTGTGTTGAAGACAATGTTTGTTCTCTTTGTTGCAGGTGGCTATCACTCACCCCCTCCTTTCCATGGAGTGGGAGGAGCTGCCCCAGTTGCCATGGAGTATGGCCGTTGCCAAGGCAGTATTCTACGATGGGCGTGTCTACGTCGGAGGGGGTGAAGGTGGGGGGTCATCGCTGGAAGCCATACTGTTGTACTTTGACACCGTGGGGGGCCAATGGAGAGAAATAAAGACGCCAACTAAACGGTATGGACTAACCATCTACGAGGGTCACCTGGTGTTAGTCGGAGGTGCCGAGTATCCTAGCAACCGACATAGAAATAACATATGGCAGCTGCTAGGACATGAAGAAGGTGACGGAATGCAATGGAAGGAGGACGCCATTCCTCCGATGCCTACAGCAAGATCTAGACACTCTGCTGTTGGCTACCACCACCTCCTGATGGTAGCCGGTGGCACCAACAACAACTATGACCTTCTTGACACTGTAGAGCTGTACACCTCCCAACAACAACAATGGCTGTCCACAACATCTCTACCTCAGAGATGTTGGGGCATAACAGCCACCATTGTGGGCAGCCATGTCGTCTTGGCTGGGGGCGTGTGGCAAGGGTACAAGATGTATTGGACCTCAATGGCGGACATCTCTCCACTCCACTGGGAAGAGACAACCATCCCACTACGGCACACCTCCCTCACCACACATCAAGATGTCCTCCTAGCCATAGGAGGAAGGACAGGTTCATCTCACAGCTCCTCCATCTTCTCCTTCTCCTTCGACACACGTCAATGGACTCACTTCTTCAACCTCCCTACAGCACTCTCCCTGACTTCTACCCTCTCCACCCCCACTGGTGTAGTCGCCATTGGAGGGGAGACAGACAATGACCTCTCTTCAAGAGCATTCAAACTTCATCTAAACAGTAAGTGCTCCATTTTGTAACCACACGTCTCTGACGTCCATGTTTACTAATAGCTACAATGGCTTTTTTTCAGCTTCTTTGTTAGCCATGTTTACGTTGCTAAATCTCCTTGTCTATCTACACTGAGTCCCCATATGCATTTTTTGCAAAGTTAAACTATTTCTAAAATTTAAGAGCAACATTTTGCATCTCTAACCAGACGTCTCTGACGTCCATGCTAGCTGAAAATGGCCCAACATGTTTTTTTGCAGCTTCTTTGCCAACCATTTTTAATGAGATTCACGTTGGAAATAAGATGCAAATCTGTGGTCATGTTAAACTACGCGATGTTAATTTATGCGTGTTCTTTACTACAGGAGCTATTGGAGGGGTTGTAAAATGCGTTTTATTTTATTTTAACTTTGTTCTTTTCCAGATGAAGCTGCTCTTGGGCTCTCCAACATCATCCTTAGAGCTGTTCAGAGTGGTCTCCTTCCTTCAGTTGAAAGGGCTCTGACACTAGTGAAGGAGCACTCCCACTCCACCCAGCCAGACGATGGTAGTCCACTTTTGGACTTCCTGGCTGACAGTTCTTCTCCCAATGTAAGTTTGTGTTTGTTGGTACATTATATGACTAGTGTGTTTTCTCCATTGAAGGTATCATCCATTGAGCACTCATGTTCTCCCCTGATGATTGCCACTGCTAATGGAGACGCTAAGATGGTGGACGTTCTACTGGAGAATGGTGCCTCCCTTTCCTACAAGAACAAGGTTTAGCAAAAGATGTAGCAATTGTTATTGGTTGTTACTGTGTATGTGTACTCACCTCTAGGACAGTGTGACTGCTGTTCATGTTGCCTGTAGCAAAGATAACCTCAAACTTGTCCAACAACTGGTGAATGTTGACAATAAAACAACACAGGNGGAAGCTACCAATCTGTTGGAAATGTCGGACAATGTAAGGTCTTCACACACACACACACACACACACACACACACACACACACACACACACACACACACATTCATTGCATGCACTCACTCACTGTAACACGCACACACCATCTTACAGGAAGGAAGAACAGTTCTCCATTATGCCTGTGATTCTCATTCAACAAGTGAAACTCTGAAATGGCTGTTGAAGAAAACATTTCTTAGGAAATTTTTAAACAGCAAATCTAATGTGAATACTTTTTTTTATTTATTAATCTATTTTATTTTATTCTATTTTATTTTATTTTGTTTTTATGATCAAATTTGAATGATGAATAATTTTACTTTTTCCTCTCACTCAAAATCAATCTTACTAACTGGGGTTTGTTCTCTATGTCTAACTCTCAGACTGGGCTCACTCCTCTGTTGACAGCCTGTAGCAATNATAGACTGTGTCACCTGTGCAGCAATCAGATATCTGAACACTGTTTCTCATCGCACCTTTTTGCGTGAATCTCTCATTCTTAACAAAACCCTCACAGAGGTTGTCTCCCTTACATCCTCTCTGAACATGAATGTTGTTTTATCTCCGGGTTCAACACTGAGATATGCCAAGAACTGTTCTGCTTTTAATTCATAATGTTGTTAAATCATGCGTGTCTCATCACTAATTATTATGTACCATACTCATAACATTGTACGGCCATAGGCCATACCCCCAGTGCAAGTGGGTCCAGCAAGGTGGGTGGGGCTCATTTCTCGCAATAAATTCAGGCGCGCGCGACAACAGGAATACAAGCAGCAGTTGAGTAACTTGAGTTTATCCCTTTTTTGTCAAGTTGTGTTTCAAAAAATAGAATTATTAACAAGTTCGTTCAAAATTATGGATAAAGAAAATTTGACTGTTACCGAGGTAGGTGAATTTGGTTAAACTGAGGCTGTAACGCGGCCCGGTTTCCCAGTAAGAGAATTGACAGCTCAAAGTGAATTATAAGACAAAATTTAATGTGTGCAGCAACAGAGCAGCTTGTATAGTAGATGCAACACAAATTAAATTCCTATATCTTAGTTACAAGAAAGTTCTAGAAACATAAACTATACAGATATAATATTATAGTGTCAGCAAATTTATAATGAAGTGATCAAAAGTACTAAATAAAAGATGACACAAAAGTGAAAAGATCAGCTGACTTTCCATAGCATTGCACAAATCAGGAAACATGTGATACATAATTAAAGTACTACAAGACTAGGATGTATGTGAATGGGTGCCGATATCACTAATTATTATTGTTCCTACAGCTGGTAAACCAGCAAAGGCCCATAATATTAGCTGACCCCCAATATAATTATTATGGGTCCGACCCCTCATATAAATTATATTATGGGTCTTTCCTATGTATCTTTGATTCCTAACATTATGGGTCTTTCTTATGTATGATGATAATAGCTTTGTTGGCAGCTGCCATGTAGCTAGTTGCCTATATTATTCTTAAACATTGTCCCCTTTTATTTTTAATGCGTGACACAACTTCAAATTCACCAGGTTGAAATGACCTCTAATATTATTGGTCTTTTTAATGTAAATTAGGGATCATCACACATAAGAAAGACCCATTATATTAGGGATCAAAGATACATAGGAATTATTTATTTTTGCACAAAGCCTAACTTTTCTTCTTGAAAATGATTATTATGAAAAACAATATTTTGAGCTGCCCAACATTGTAGGCAGCTGTTTATTTCTCGTGTGCTGTATGCTTATAATTTTTTCCTACTCAACCAGCCAAACAGAACCTAAAAAATTTTTTCCTCATTTACAAAACAAAAAAAAAATTGTCGCCTACCGCTTGCAAAATTTGTTCACACAACTGTTTTGTTGTTTATTTGTAGAAAAATTTAATAATAAGTGGCACTTGATTGCAAAAGTTCTGCTTCGATCATACAAAGAATGCTGTGCTAGGTGCAAACCAGGCCCGTAGGGAGGGGGGGGGGGGNGGGTGCACCCCCTTTTGAAGCAAAAAGAACTAAGATTTAGGTACAATCATTTATATAGCTTCAAATCATCAAATTTCAAATCATTATTTTAATATATGACAGATGCTCCAAAATGCACCAGAATGCACCAAAATTAGCCTAAATTTCCAAAATTTTCTGGGGAAGCATGCCGCCAGACCCCCCTAGATGTTCCACTTTTTTTATGGGACACTTTCATCAGTCAATATGCACCCCCCTTTCAAGAATCCTGGCTACGGGCCTGCAAACAGAGTTATTTTGTCACCATGGCAAGTAAGCGCTCTAGCTAGCCACAGAGTGTGCGCTTTAACAAAGCAACTTCTCAGTAGTTTGTGTGTGACTTGTGTTGAAGACAGTGTTCGATCTCTTTGTTGCAGGTGGCCATCACTCACCCCCTCCTCTCCATGGACTGGGAGGAGCTGCCCCAGTTGCCATGGGGTATGTACGTTGCCAAGGCAGTATTCTACGATGGGCATGTCTACGTCGGAGGGGGTCGATGTGGGGGGTCATCACAGGAGGCCACACTGTTGTACCTTGACACTGTGGGGGGTCAATGGAGAGAGATAAAGACACCAACTACACGCTATGGACTAACAAACTACGAGGGCCACTTGGTGTTAGTCGGAGGTACCAAGTATCCTAGCAACAGACTCACAAACAAAGTATGGCAGCTGGATGAAGAAGATGACAGAGTGCAATGGAAGGAGGACACCATTCCTCCAATGCCTACAGCAAGATCTGGACCCTCTACTGTTGGCTATCACCACCTCCTGATGGTAGCCGGTGGCTCCTTCCTTGCTACTGTAGAGCTGTACACCTCCCAGCAACAACAATGGCTGTCCACAACATCTCTACCTAAGAGATGTAACCACATGACAGCCACCATTGTGGGCAGCCATGTCTTCTTGGCTGGTGGCTGGGGACAAGGTAGAAAGGTGTTTTGGACCTCAATGGAGGACATCTCTTTACTCCACTGGGAAGAGACAACCATCCCACTAGAGGACACCTCCCTCATCACTCACAAAGGAGCCCTCCTAGCCGTAGGAGGAAGCACAAGTTCATCTCGTAGCTCCTCCATGATGACATTCTCCTTCAAGACACGGCAATGGCGTCACTTCTTTGATCTACCTATATCAGTCTCCAATACTTCTACCCTCTCCACCCCCACTGGTGTAGTCACCATTGGAGGGACAACAGACAATGGCCGCCGCTCTTTAAGAGCATTCAAACTTCATCTAAACAGTAAGTGCTCCATTTGTAACCAGACATCTCTGATGTCCATGTTAGCTACAATGGCCTTAGTGTGTTTCTTACCAGCTTTACACTCCCCATACACCCTGGTTAAAACTTTTGTAAAAATTAAGAGCAACATTTTGCATCTCTAACCAGACATCTCTGACACCATGCTAGCTGCAATGGCTTTATGTTTTTTTTTTAGTTTCTTTTTCAACCATTTATAATTTTTATTTTAATTTTAATGAGATGCAAAGTGAGTGTTGTTAAGTGGTCATGTTAAACTACGTTTTTGTCTACTTTAAGATTTTTCTTTTCCATGGCAGATGAAGCTGCTCTTGGGCTCTCCAACATCATCCTCAAAGCTGTTCAGAGTGGTCTCCTTGCTTCAGTTGAAAGGGCTTTGGCACTAGTGAAGGAGCACTTCCACTCCTCCCAGCCAGATGATGGTAGTCCACTAGTGGACTTCTTGGCTTACAGTTCTTCTCCCAATGTAAGTTTGTGTTTGTTGGTACATTATATGACTAGTGTGTTTTCTCCATTGAAGGTATCATTCATTGAGCACTCATGTTCTCCGCTGATGATTGCCACTGCTAATGGAGACACTAAGATGGTGGACATTCTACTGGAGAATGGTGCCTCCCCTTCCTACAAGAACAAGGTTTAGCAAAAGATGTAGCAATTGTTATTGGTTGTTACTGTGTATGCGTACACACCTCCAGGACAGTGTGACTGCTGTTCACATTGCCTGTAGCAAAGATAACCTCAAACTTGTCCAACAACTGGTAAATGTTGATAATGAACCAACACAAGAAGCTACCAATCTGTTGGAAATGATAGACAAGGTATGGTCTTCACAAGAACACACACATGCACGCACAAACACACACACACACACACACACACACACACACACACACACACACACACACACACACACANACACACACACACACACACACACACACACACACACACACACACACACACACACACACACACGCACACACACACACACACACATTACATGCACTCACTCACTGTAACACGCACACACCTTACAGGACGGAAGAACAGTTCTCCATTATGCCTGTGATTCTCATTCAACAAGTGAAACTTTGGAATGGCTTTTGAAGAAAACATTTGCTAGGGAGTTTTTAAAGAGCCAATCTAATGTGAATATACTGTTTTGTTGATGAACAAATTTGAATGATGAATAATTTTTTCTCCTCTGACTCAAAATCATTCTATATACTTACATTACTGACTGGAGTTTGTTCTCTATTATCTAACTCTTAGACTGGCCTCACTCCTCTGTTGACAGCCTGTAGCACTGGAAATGTGGCAGCTGTGGAAGCACTTGTTACTCATGACCAGGTTGACACAGCTGTATGTGATGAAAATGGCCAGGGTGCTCTACATCTGGCAGCCAACAATGACTCTTCATATCTTGTTGAGCTACTGCTTGACAAGGGATGTCCAATTGATGCACAAGATTTCAAGGTGAAGCATTTCTGAATCATACAGTTATGTACCAAAATTTTGGATTTCAGTGCTATAGTCAACTGGCATAATTAACTTGTTTGTTGTTTTGGAAGGGGAAAAATTATTAATAATAAATTCCTTATAGACAAGTAATATTTGAGTCACTCTTTATTACTTCAAACAGGGGGACACTGCTCTACATGTTGCTTACAAGAAATCCAGTAGTTCAGTCATCACTGTTCTAACAGCTAGGGGAATAAAACTGGTACAAAATAAGGTATGTAGACAATCATACATGACATAGTACATTGTGTCAATTTTTTTCCCTTAGCTATCTGGGTGTCTATAACATGATATAATATGCATGGTCAATCAAATTAACAGTAACCAGTGCCAGGCAGCAAACATGCCATGCATGCATGCAACCATAATTATAATGCTAATAGTATACTTTTGAGTCACAATACATTTCTCCTATACACCAGGCACTGTCATGTACTAGTCATGTAATTGATCATATTAGTAATACCCTCTGTGGTTTTAGTAATTGCACTCCCACATATAATTAAATATCATGTAAACTAGCTAATTTTGTGTGTGTTCCTTCATTACTATTAGCAGATAACCACACGATTCCTCGTACAATTATGGAATTAATAGCACTCTAGCTGCCACTAGTATGGCCTAATAGCACTCGCTGTGCTCGTGCTATTATTTTACCATACTCTTGGCAGCTGGAGTGCAATTAATTCCATAATTGCACTCTGGATCATGTGATTACCTATACAGCTAGCATAGGATTTCGATGCATGCAAGATACAGGCTCATACAGCCCAAACCACTAGCATATGACATTGTGTGTGAATGGTTGATCTGATATAACTGAAGATTGGCATACAATATGTATGGTTACATAAATAGAAATCATCTGATAGTTGTTGGCTAGTTAATTGAACGTCTCACATAATGGATTGCATGGTTTGTCTTCCACTGCAGGCTGGCCAACTTCCAACAAATGTCGAACCAGATGACAGTAAGTATATATATGCATGCATGCAACTTGAAAAGTATTTATGCATTATACAATTATCAAAACTAATTAAAAATTAATATTGTCATGACAACATTACTCTGATTATCGTTATTTTAGTTATCCCTCAAGAAATCTTAAAGAAAGGTGAAAGAGGAATTACGTTGTATAAAGAAGCATTAAGAAAAGGGAAAAAAAGGATTCCACGATGTAACTTTCCCATATTGGGTCAGGAGAGGGTCGGCAAGACCTCTCTCTATCGTCATCTTGTTAACCTGGAATTTAACTCAAATCAAATTTCTACGCGGGGCATAGATAATACAACTGTGGACACTATGGTTGACACACGTCTTCTAGGGGTTGAAGATTGGACCCAGCTGAAAGATGAAAGTACAGCTGAGCAACATACAGCCGACCTGCAATTTGTTGAAGCAGTGATTGAAGCTCTACCAACAGACTTCTTTGAATCAGCTAGTCCTACTCCAACTGTTACAGAGTCTAACCTGGAGGAAGAGTTGTCCAAGCTTATGCCAAAGATTCAAGAGATCCTCAAAGCCAAAAGTGATCGTGGGCGCCCCACTCTCACTACTCAACCCAGAAAACTGGAAGCAAGACAGCTTAATGAAAAAGCTGTTTCGAAAACCGAGACTGCTGTTTCAGATCTAGAGAAAGAGATTCAAAAAGGTGATCAAAAAGAGCCAACACTCACTAAAGAAGATCCATCGACTTCAAATTCCAGCCCAGAACCAACAAAAGTAGTTGTTCCTAGAGTCAGCAGCAGACATGCAAAGCTATTTAACGAAGCACTGTCAGCCAGTGGCATCTCCAAGACTGAAAAGAAAGAACTAGCTCTAATTCTTAATGTTCTGGATTTTGCCGGTCAAAAGGAGTACCGTCCAATGCACCACTGCTTCATCACAAGACGAGCTGTGTACTTGGTGGTATTCAACACGCAACACATCCTCATCTACCTAGACTCCAAGCAAAGTGCTTGTGGTAGTATGATGATCAACCCTTTTGAAGATATTCGCTACTGGCTCCAGTCAATATACGTTCACACTCGCCCTGCAATTGCTGACAAAGATGCAACCTCCCAGGAAGCTCCAAAGAATGTATGTCTCATAGGCACCCATCGATCACCCCGTGACAAAAGTAAGGGAAAGCCAATTCGAATGGCGAAACTGCAAGAGATCAACACTTTGATAAGAGAAGAGCTTGAAGATGACGACAGATGTCTCACTCACATTCACTTCATGAAAGGCCCAGATGGTGCCAGCGATTGGATATTCTTACCAGTAGAGAATTCAATGGAGGATCGCGATAAGAGTGGAGCCAAGGCTATTCGAACAGAAATTAATGAAGCAACTCATAAGCTGTCCTTCATACGAGAAGAGTATCCAGTCGTCTGGATGCAGTTTGACTCCGAACTAGCCAGACTGAAGGAAAGTCTCAAGGGAAAAAATGTCTTTTTAGTCAAAGTAGAAAAATTACTAAAGATTGCTGAACAGTGCGAAATTACTGGTTTTGATCAGCAAATGTTAGCTCTAGAGTTTTACCATGATTCAGGAAAGATTGTTTATCTAAGTAAGTCAATGATTATATTATATCTCATGCTGCAGCTTGGGTTTAGTATACACTATAGTCATTAATTTTATGTATGCATGGTGACAGATTGTTCACTGCTATGGTTTAATTTGCATTTTACTTTGATTCCTTAGAATTTCTTCCTAAACTCTTCATCACCAAGGAGGAACATGATGAGCTGCAAGAGCTGGTATTACTTGATCCAAAATCACTATTTGACATCATGAAAAATGTCATGGAGTTAGATTATGGATCAGCAATCATAGGACCTCTTGTCCGGGATCTTAACAACACAGGTATTGCTTCAGATGCTCTTCTCAAGAAAGCCTGGTCTGATTACCTCCAAGAGCCAATTGAGAAGTCCTTTCGTCAGATATGCCTCATCCTTCAGGCAGAAGCACTGATCTATCCTATCAGAAGCTTTCCTAAGACACTTAGTCCAACAATGGAGCAATCTCCCAGCAAGAATGAAGAAGCTCCAACCACCAAGTATCTTATTCCTGGGAAACTGCCAGAGAAAAATAAGAAACAACCAGCCAAGTCCTCGCGATGGATTACATTCTACTTTGATTTCCAGAAATTTCTTCCAGCTGAAATCTACCACCGACTGGTGTGTCTAATGTTGGCTGTTGTTCAGTCAAAGAAATGTTTTGGTGAACCATACGACCTCTCACAAAATATGTGCCTGTTTGAAGACATTGACAATTGTGACTGGTGTGTTGAAATGGACAGTGGAAATCAACGACTCAAGTTTTCTGTGCTGTAAGTCTGAAATGCATTTATTCAACAATAAAGCTGTTCATTAATAATTAATAATGTTGATTATGGAAACTGTATAATTTTGTAGTCAAAGGAAGTCTGATACAAGAAATCCTACCTGCCACATTAAGACCATACATACTGAGTATCTCCGAAGGATTTGCGAGATGAGTGACTTGCAAGGAATAAGATATTTTGGTGGACCTCTACTGGATTCTTGTGCAGAGTGTGGAGAATCTCATCTCATCATACAATATGTTCGTTACTATGAAGGCCATGAACTAAAATCCATGTCAGAGTGCCCCAAATGCCACGAAACCTATGACATTAAGCAGTTGCTAATTATTGTGAACCAGGTATATGAAGTCAGTTGTTATAATTTTACACCCTCAAGTATGTATTATAGCCAAGAGTGTATATTATGGCCATACTGCATGCATATATTGACGAATCCTTATTGCATGCAGGAGAAGGATCAGCAGGAGACTATAGGTCGTCCCTTGCCTTCCACACAGGCTCAAGATAGCCACCAACTAGATTTCACAAATGAGGTAAATCAATGGGTTGCATGTGTATGCTGGCTCGTATATACACTATACCTTAATGCCCACACATAAAATTATAATGCTTGCAATGCCATGCAGATTCCAAATCAAGCAAGAAATTTCCAACCATGTACTAATGTGAAAGATAAGGATTTCTCAGCTACGACTCGCTGGGAACTAGACAAAGTTCATCCCATACTCAATGGTAGTGGCATCACCATTGCTATCATTGACACTGGTATACATTTAGGACACCAAGCTTTTAGAGAAAAACATTCCAAAGAACCAATTACAGGCGACTCTTTTGTAGACGGTTCACAGTGGGCATATTCACGAGATTCACATGGGTTAATGGCTGCTTATGTAGCTACTGGAAGAAAGTTTCCAGCCTGTGTTAACTTTCCTGGTGCACAATCACAACAGCTCATAGATATTCCAAATGGTGTTGCTCCAGGTGCAAAATTGAGTGTATCTTATGTGGGCACTGACTACTCACCGACTTCAATTTTAAGTGCTCTAGAGAATCTCCATAAATTAAACAAGAAATCAATTGCTGAAAATGAAGGCAAGCTCTTTGTTGATATCATCTCAATGTCATTTGGGATGGAATACGATTCTTTGAAAGATTCTGAACTATCCAAAATCATCCGTGACTTAACTGGACAGGGAGTGATCTGTGTTGCTGCTGCAGGGAATGACGGAGGTTATCAGTCTGGGAGTTTGTTCCCGGCTAATGATGCAAACGTTATATCAGTCGGTGCTCTGGATACCAATGCTAGAGTAGCTGATTTCAATCCCACAAATTCAGGAACAGTTGACGTGTATGCTCCAGGGGAACAAATACCATCCCCTGTTGGGAAAAAGAATGAAGTACAATATTTCAATGGTACCTCATGTGCTGCCCCTGCCATTGCTGGTCTAATTGCATTGATGTTACAATTTGATCAAGAGAAACAAGATTTATTGGCTGGTACACCTGGTGTGAAGGAACTATTGGAGACACAGTTTCGTGATTTGAACTATCTAAAAAATATTGTATTGAAGAAAGACATGATACGTGGTGATAATCGTTATCTTCTTCACCCACGCGAATATTTCTTTGAAAAATGTAGATTACATGCAGACAGTCGAACCAAGAAAAACTAGTTTATGTCATCACTGTTTTAAAATTTTTTGAGTTTTTAAGAGTTGTGTTATATCAAGTTCTTTTGTTTACAATTCGATATCCTACTTTGTAACCACCCATACAATGTGCCATGAATAGCAAGCACGCATTATTATCAATTTTATTATGATGGTAATTATGATTGTGCATGAATGCATAAAGGAGGTGGATTGGAATGCAACCAGTAATATGATCATGATCATAATAATATTATTGCGCAAATAATGAATGTTGATTTTTTATCATTGGCACTGATATGCATGCATCGCAGCTTTATCACAAAAGTTCCAAAAATTAATTCCACAATACGTGCATGGTGCATGGCATTGCTCCTCACACGACTATAGATGTTTATGCCTACACCACTGATTATGTACGTGTTAGTGATAAAGAATTGGGCTAAAATCTGTTTATTTGTTCAAACTGGAAAAGTGTCAGATCATGCATATGCCTTGGTGGGGTGCGCTGCATGCTGGGATTGAACAATGTCAATTTTGTAGAGATTCTGAAAATGCAGACCCTCCTTAGCGATGTGGTAGAGATTTCATATATATAGTTGAGAATGTGAAAGAAGACTAAACTTCATGGTAGCCAGCTTATACTTGATGATTTAATTAGATAAAATGTGTCAAAGTTAATGGAAAAGACCATTGTATACTTACTGTGACATAATTACGTTCAGCAAAATATTAATATGACCGCGTTCACATCAAGCTCACAAACGTAGATCATTGTAAGTTTGCATTGTGCTTCACCTTGTCAGTCAAGTTATGCTTTACAATAGTAATATTAACCTCACATCTGCTTTCTGCATTCTTATAATTAATGTGTATTCACAGCCATTAACTTTCTCATTAGTGTATTCACAATTGTGTTTATCAGAACTAAGTGTACATTCCAATCCTCCCTCAGCTCTGTTGACACACCTGGACCCACTTTAGGGTGTGAGAGACAATGCATGACATTGCATGTGTGGCATGACTTTATTACCAAGACATGTGTGCTCTCTTGTAATGATAAAATTTACTTTTTTTTTATTATTATCTAGAGGAGGCTGAACAGGCCACTTAGGCTGTCACACTGTCACAATAATTTGATGCTGCACTCAAAACTCCAAGATCGTTATTCAAATGTGGTTGAAAACTCAAAATTGTACATTGAGTCACTCCTATGAAACCATTCATGCCAGTAAAGCTGCATCTATTTATCCGAAACGGGGATGAGAAATTTCAAACGAAGCTTAACCACGTGGCTTTGTTTCTCTCCAGCACAATGTCTACGCCTCCATCCAGCCAAAAGAAACGCAAATCCAAGAGACAGAGCTTAGAATCACCTGTTGCTAACAAGTTCCAAGGTATATCAAACACAATGTATTAGCATTCTTTACTAAATTGCTCATTTCAACCGGTAGGCCTATGTATCGTTGTATGACGACCACTTACCTTTTTTTTTCTGCCCAGGTAACCGTTGGGTTCCCTTGCCACATGCAACACACCTTCTAGTCCCTAGCAACAAGATTGATAGCCACTTAACAGCCGAAAACTCTTCAATAGATGTTCACAATGTGCTCACCAAAAGTGCCTCACTGTGGCCTAGTGGAGTGGTGGATAGTAGCACCAACACACTCTATGCTCGTACAACTGTGATGGACAAGACTGAATTAAGTAACCATTCAAACAAGTACATTCATATAGTATTTTACTTTCTTTTTCACACTAGACGATCATCTTCCCTTGCGATCTGACTCTCTCTTCATTCATCCTGACACCATGAGGTGCTGTGGGCTGGTCATAGCAAGTCCAGTGGTCGTAGTGAGAGTCTCTCCTCACCAGCAGGAAGAGGAACAGCAGGTGCCCACTGTGTGCAAGGTGTGGCCTCTTGCACGAATACCACTGGATGGTACGAAATAATAATATTATATGTATCAAGTTAATGTTAGCCTCGTAAACTGGCTTTCTTTGCATGTTTCCAGTTTTCTCTAGAACCAGACCTTCACTGTACCATATATATTTTTTTTTGCTTGAATGAAGCAAAGTGATGTTATTTTTACTATACATGTACAGTAAAAATACTGATTGATCTTTTTTTTTTAATATGATCATTAACTGCAGTGGTTGCACTAGGAGCTACCTCAATGTTGAGTTGCTATGCCAATGAAGACTGTGGGTTGGAAATTACTGCTCTGCAGGGGGATGGTTTGTCAAAAGTGTTTGTTGCTGGAGAAATTGAAGTGGAACCATGGTAAGGTTACCCATGGATAATGTGTACATGATGTATATGTATGATATCTTTTTTTTCAGTGGAAAGTTAAACTTTACAATCAACCAAACGTTCACAAGCTACTTGCTACACATGCATGGTGAGTTTAATATAACCAATTCTTAATTTCGACTGCATGGCATAAGAGCCAACCATTTTGCTTTGATCTCTAGATGGACATTTTGTGTGCTGGGGCAATTTTATCTCTGTCATTTACTATGGTAACAACAACACATTCAAGATTGTTGCCATCCAACCATTGGATACTGTTCCTCCTTCCACGAGACCTACTACTACTACTACAACAACAGAGGGTGCTTCAGTAGAGGCTGATATTGTCAAGGCAATGTCTGAACTCTCAGTAGTTGGTGAAGAAAATACAGATAAAAACTCCCTCTTTCAAATTTTCAAGATCACTTCAAGGAGCAAGATGAAAGTCGTTGAAACAAAGCAAGAGAAGATGAAAAAGGTATACTACCATAGTTTGAGATATTTCTTGTTGAAAATTGTTCATCAGATTCTATTAAAAGTTTGTGTGTTGCACTTATCATAGCGATGTTTTATTGTCTTCAATTTGAGTGCTTAAATTTTCCAATGCAATATTAATGTGACTTGACTATTTTGTTTGTCTTGGCAATAATAACAATTACAATACAATTAGTCGAATTATGGTGTTGTTTTGTATGTGGTATATATTGGTTCCTTTGTCATTTAGTGGATGGTTTGTGGTTTGCTTTGTCACAGAATAGTCATGCCAACTTGTCCAAGGTTGGTGGACTGGAGAGGCAAGCACAACTGCTCAAAGAACTTGTTCTTTTTCCCTTGGAAAACACTAACATTAAGGGTGAGTATGTTGGCATAACATGTGAGGATAACTGTGTTTTGTTCCTGTTAATGTGTATGTACACTCACTATATAAGGTATTACTGCTCTTGTTTTGTATACCCTTATGTAAGTGTAATGTATTGTGTACACGTTTACATGTGCATGTAGGTAATGGTTGAGACTTTATGGTGTTCCCCATAGACAGCACAAACTTTGTACCCTGTCCTACATTGCATGACTTCAATGTTTCCATAGAGGTGTATAGGTTGCATGTGAGTTACTACTACTACTCCAGATTTTAGAGACTGACCATCTCCGATGATCTCAAGTTGACTGTACATTATCGAATAGCAAAATCACCTTTTTATAGGAATGGATATTACCTGTAAATGCAATTGTCATACATAATGTGATTGTTGTTCTTTTTTCCCATCAGGACTGAAGTTTCCAAGAGGTGTGTTACTCCATGGACCACCTGGTGTGGGAAAGTCCCTCCTTGCTCAGGCTCTGACAGCCGAGACCAACGCTCACTGCATCTCACTCTCTGTAATTGAAGTTCTGTTGGGACCACATGACAACACCGCTACTGAGGGAGCAATGCAGCTGGCTTTTAAAGAGGGGCGAGAAAAGTGAGTACATGTATACCGTATAGCTAGAAATTTTCGAGGAATAAAATTTTCGCAGAAAGGTAGTCGCTAAACTTATCACAGATTGCCAACGATCCACATAAAAAGGGAATTTTCTAGCTATACGGTACTCAATGTTTCAGTATATAATTATAATACCCACAGCTGGTGTGAAAGTGGTTAGTATATTGTAGAGGAGCTACATTGTATAGCCTCATACTCAGGCTCTCCCCTTTAACTTTTCACTCACAAATATTAAAGGTCAAAGGTCAAAGGGGGAAAGCCTAGGTACAAGCAGGAGCTTATAAGTGTTGCTTTGCAACGCTTATAAGCTACTGGTACAAGGCTATAAGAGCTGTGTGGGTGTATCTATCCACACACACACACACACACACACACACAAATAGAGCTCCTTCTCTTCTCCTTCTTGACGACCTCCATCTTCTCTGTCCTCACCGAGACTCCTCTCCAAGTGAACTCGAGAGAAAAGCCACCGCCACACTCTCTTCCTGTCTTGACGACCTTAATCGACATCCTCCACCAGCACATGTGGTTGTCATAGCAACAACCAATCAAATTGAAGGGGTGGAGCCTACTTTACGCCGGCCGGGAAAGTTTGATTATGAAATTGAAATACCAGTGCCGACTTCATTGGACAGAAAACAGGTCTTATGATTGTTATAGTGTTCAATCTACGTGAATACCTCTCAAAGCTCAAATACTGTATAGCCAGAAACTTTTGCCAGGATTTTGTTTTGGCGAAATCAGCAAATTTCTCCAAGTAGGTGTAGAGATTTTTAGGCTATAGAGCAATAGCATTGCTTTTGAAAGCTTGGTTGCCTGGCTAAAAAAAAAGCTTTAGTTGCGTGGCGATATTGTCACTGCATTAGCCCCTCCCGTATTCTTTTTACACTGCCAGAAGCTTCACTATTAATGCAAGAAGGCTTTCAGCACAGTTAGTTTGATTGTTGCTTAGCTTCATGAATTGTCAAATCTACTTTAGTAAAAGAAAAACAAAAAGAAGGTGTATACACATAGCTACCATACTAATTTCGCCGTATGATGTAATGCACTTTCAACCGTTTCATTCGCCAAAATTAAAGTTCGCCAATATCGATTGAGCTCCCTTTTGCCAAATTTAATTCCCACCAAAATAACCAGCTATACGGTAACTATAAGAGACCACATTATTGTTTTGTCACATGGAGACTTTCAAATCAGTCAAATGCATTGAAAAGTGTACAATAAATCACATTGTAAAACACACTTAAAACTATTACTCAACTATTATAGTGCTTGATATAACAGTTACTATAAGAACTGCTTCTAGCTGATGTAAAATTCAACGAAATCTATATACTTGGTTTAAAGTCAGCGATAAGACTTTAGAGGCTCACTTTCCTTGGTATATTGATACCGTATAGCGGGTAAACTTGGCGAGAATTAAATTTGGCGAATTGGCAAATTATTCGTCAAGTCGCCAAACAGTTAATACGCACGTGCGCCCATATAAACTATGCAGCGTAGGGAATTGAATCACCAATAATCCCAAAATGGGAATTCGCCAAATTTTACTGCAGATACTGAGTCTATTGCTCTCAGACTTGGAACACACTGTCAGCACAGAGCAAATTACACAGTAAGTATAAGTGTAGTCTCTTTTTTTTTCTTTCTAATTTTCAGGAAATGTAATAGTTTTCAAGACTTAGTGGTACTGCATCTCCTCCATAGGATTGCTGACTCAGCACATGGATATGTAGGTGCAGACCTCTCTGCCATCTGTCTGGAAGGTAAGCTGCTCTGGCCAGCATCTTCCCCAGGTGATCTCCCCCCATGGAGTTTACCTAGCAGGGATAATATTGAGGCCAAGTTGTGGTGCCAAATGTGGCTATACAATTCGTAGTTTTACACCAGAATACTACAAGGTTTAGCTAAACTGTGTATGTCGCTATGTATACTGATTGTACAGTCAGTTTTCAGTTCCAGAATGAACAGTACCTTTGTCCTACATGTGTGTGCATGTATGCCTATCATAACAACCCACTTGCAACGATACTTGAAACATGTAGTTTCCTATCTTCACCATTCCTTAAGGGATGTAGCTGTTTGTTTATTTTTGCCAGCTCAGCACCTGGCATTGCATCGGACGTTAGTGAAGGGTGGAGAGTGTGAGGCTGTGAAGGTGTGCATGAGTGACCTACGACAGGCGTTGAGGAAGATCCGACCCAGTGCGATGAGAGAAGTGGCAGTTGAAGTACCAAAGGTACAGCTGCATGCATTTTGCAGCTGTACTCTCTCTCTCTCTCTCTCTCTCTCTCTCTCTCTCTCTCTCTCTCTCTCTCTCTCNACAGGTCCATTGGTCGGACATTGGAGGTCAAGAAGAAGTCAAACAAAGAATGAGAGAAGCTGTGGAATGGCCTCTAAAACACCCTGAGGTATCATATTTGTGCAAAAGTTCTCTCTACAGAATCTCTTCTGCATTATATTTTTACTTCTACTAAACTCCGATATAGCCAGAACATCTGTATTTTATTCTGCAATTAATGTCTGTTGTGTAGGCCTTTGTTCGCCTTGGTATCAGTCCCCCCAAGGGTGTGCTCCTCTATGGCCCTCCTGGATGCAGTAAGACCATGATAGCCAGAGCTCTTGCCACTGAGAGTGGTCTGAACTTTATTGCTGTGAAGGTATTACTATTATGATTATGTGCAGATGTAATTGATACATAGATTAATTTACTACTGCATGCCGTAATTCGAAAGTCCTGGGTTCGAACCCCAGCTAAATCTCATAATTTTTTTCCAATGTTTTTTCCATGCTGTTATGTATTAGTTCATTACTGGTTGTCTTTGGGTGCTTTTTTCCCCCTCCTCCATTTCATAGGGACCCGAGTTGTTTAGTAAGTGGGTCGGTGATTCGGAGAAAGCTGTTAGACAAGTGTTCAGCAGAGCCAGAGCGGCTGCCCCTTCAATCATCTTCTTTGATGAGATTGATGCTCTGGCAGTTCAGAGGAAGAGCCAAGGAGGAGGAGGCGGGTCGTCAGTCGCTGATCGGGTCCTCGCTCAGCTCTTGACGGAGATGGATGGAGTGGAAACGCTGAGTGATGTGCTGATAGTGGCTGCCACTAACAGACCTGATATGATTGACAAGGTTAGGGATTGAATAAAAATGAATTTTGATCTGCAACTATTTTAGCCTCGTTCCCAGGCTCTTCCCATTGACCTTTTCACTCACAAAAAGGAAGTGCCGTATGTGAAAGGTCAAAGGGGAGGGCCTGGGAATGAGGCTAAAGTAATATCTATTAAATAGCTGCCCAAGTTTTGTCTTTTCTACTGAGCTGTTTGATTGATTGTAGAGTTTAGTTTTCATTGACTCTCTTTCTTGATTTGTATTACTTTGAAAAGAGAAAGAGAATATTTTAAGTTCAATAATAGCTATTTCTTCTTCTTTGGATCTCTGACTTTAAATTTTATTTATTTCATCGCAGGCACTTCTCAGACCTGGAAGGATCGATCGACTTGTGTATGTCCCACTACCTTCAACCAGCACACGACAAGAAATCTTCAAGGTGCATTTTGTAATCTTTATGTTTGGTATGTTATATTAGTCTTAATTGACATTCCAATTGTATTTGATTTTATCAGATTCAATTTAAGAAGATGTCAGTCAATAGTGAGATTGACATGGACACATTAGTACAGCAGACATTGGGCTTCTCAGGAGCTGAGGTAATGGTCTTAAAGGAACTATGTCAGTACAATAAGTGGGATGGTGTTTTGTTACTAAAAATAAAATTTTGTGACATTTTTTTTTGTTGTTTGTTTGTTCCTGGGTACCAATACGTTTGTGAACATTTTCATACTACTCCATGTATTGTGTATTTTGCTGTTACTTGCGGCACAATTCCTTAAAGAACTAGCTGGAACTTGAGCAAATTCTCTACAGCTAATGCCAATGACATTGAGTATTTTTTGTTACTATTATTGTACCCACTGCTCTACTTCCAGCGAGTTAACAATGTGTGTGATGTAACCATGTGTTGTAAAGTGCATGGTAATTTCTCTTGGGATATACTCATTTTGTAATGCTTGTGAACACTAATGCTTTTGTGGCTGTGAATTCTCAGTAGTGTGCATATTTAAGCTATGCAATCAGAAAAGTGGAATAATGTCTTCTTGATTGCAATGTTTGTCTAGACTAATGCAAGTTGGGTTGCTTGTATAGTAATTCCCTGTGTGTGTGTGTTAACTTCCTACATTAATTGTCCTATTGTTCTATTATAAGTCTCTTTTTTTGTTTGCACACAATTATAATGTTGTGTACAGGTGGTGACAGTTTGTCAAGAAGCTGCCCTGTGTGCTATGCATGAAGACATAAACATTGAAAGAGTTCAACAGAGACACTTTGAGCAGGCATTGAGGACTATACACCCTCAAACTGACCAAAGCATGATTCAATTCTATGAAAAGTATAGTAGAAATTCTTTATAAGGTGTTCTTACACTGATTGAGTAAAAATATTAACAAACTAGCATGCAGGAAGTGGGTCGATGACCTAATAAACTGCATGCAGTACAAAGTGAGTGGCATGCATGTATATGCCATGCCGCGCGCGCGCGCGCCACGTGGAGCTAGCACGTGAGCACATGAAAGGCATGCCGTGCATGCATCCTGGTTGGCCAACTTTGACCGCGGAGAGCCAATTGGCGGGTGGTTTTTGCCGCGCAGTGTATCAAATGGGCGGCAAAAGACAACAACAAAGCTAGAATCATCACAGAGATTAGCAGAGATTAGAGCTATACTCCAAATTAGTCGTGACCACGAGAGTGACCGTTCCTTTCTCTGGCTAGGATGGATGCAGCATTGAAGAATCTGCGAGAAGCTGGCGACAAGGAATTTCTGTCGCTTACCAGGACGGCGCTGAGAATCGTCCAAAATGTGCTCAGTGAGCCTGAACAAGAGAAATACAGGACAGTCCGTTCTGCTTCTAAAGTGAGCGAGCATTAGGAGCTTTATAAGAACCTGTAAAGTATTGTTCATTGGCATTAATACATTATTGATGCACTGTGAATACGCTTTTGTCTCCTGTTTTATATACACAGTATGCGTGCAAACCAGGAGTTGTGGATTTACTCAAGGCGGTTGGTTTTCAACTGCAGGTAAGTAGATTTATTAGCTACACCCCTCAACCCACTAGCCTACTAACCTTCTATGTACCCATTTGCCCTGTTGTTTGATAACAAGATTTCCTACTGTGTCAGACACTTGCTGGAGGCATGTCAATAATTATGCACAATTTATATACAATTTTCCTTTGTTTACATACTCGGTTGGTTGATCAACTGCACATGACTGAGATTTATACCTGATTTCATTTCCTCCTGACTATAAATAAGCATAATAATTATGTTTGAGATATACTGGCATCTAGCATTATTATTATTATTGTGTTTTGCATCCATTCTCCTCATTGATAGGGTGAAGACTATGTCCTCGATTCGAGTGAACTAGACACTCTTCTTGACAAGAAGGCGGCCATTGTTGCTGCTCGTAAAGCAACCGGATCGATAATCGGTTGGGACGTACCCTCGTCTTCCGTCAAGTTCTCCTCCGTCCTCGGGAAGGGGAAGTTTGGGGATGTCTTTCTCGGTCAGATGGACCGGCGTGCAGTGATGGTGAAGGTGCTTCAGCCCGATTGTGGAAAAGATGGGAAGAGAGCTTTTGACAACGAGCTGGGAATATTGAGGTAAGACTTTTTTTTTGCAATGTTTACTTGTTCTTGTGTGTAGACACTTGTAAATGTGTATGTTTGTGTGTCTGTAGCATTGATGTTTCGTGTTCAATTTGTGTAGAAAATGTTCCTCTTTTATAACATTTTCATTTGTGCACGATTGGGTGTGTATTTATTTGTGTGTGTTGTGGTCATGTACAACTTAACAGGCTATGAATTATTCAGTAATTACCTATATATACTGAATAATTAATGAGCTATGTGGGCCCATATTACACCCTTGGCCCCCTGTAGTAATTGCCCCCTGATTGTGTGAACTGTAGTACTATGTAGTGTACAGTCCATACACATGTATTGGTTGTGTTGAGCACATGGTTTTCATGTGTGTAGCATGCTCTCTGCTTGGCCTATCTCTATGGAAACTTTATACATGTATTGTTTATGTATTCAATTTCAATTGGAGCATAAACAATGGTTGCACTGTTTCTGAGTGGGTGCTTGACTTGGTGACCTTTTGTGATGAGGTTAGCCAAGTCACCCCATTAGAGGTAGAAGTATGGTTTTGTGGTCTTAAATGGTGTGATATAGCCTTGCTGTGTTTACTGTTTTTCTCTCTCTCTCTCTCTCTCTCTCTCTCTCTCTCTCTCTGCAGTAAAATTGAACACCCCAACATTGTGCACCTCCATGCTGTTACTCTTACATCAGAGCCAACTGCTCTTATAATGGTAAGCACATTGTCATGGTGATAGTTGAAAGTTGAATGAAGTCGAGGAATCTGTTGTTTTCTCTTTTTTCCCCCCTCCAACACTTGTTTGTTTGTTTCTTATGCTCATACACACTCTCCTCCACCCAAATGTTCACACACACACACACACACACACACACACACACACACACACACACACACACNACACACACACACACACACACACACACACACACACAGGAACACATTCCCCAGTGCCTTCTCAATGTCCTCCATTGCAGTGAGCTGTCTGAGCTCAGTGTCCTCTCTTACTCCAAGCAAGTTGCCACAGCCATGGTCTACCTTCATGAGCAGAATGTCTTACACTGCGACTTGGCGGCGAGAAATATATCCTTTTCTTTTGAAAAACACCCAAACAAATAAACTAACAGAATTTTAAAAATAGCTGCAATGATAACTGTTATTGTTTATTGTCTAATATTGGCAGCTGTCAGGTTTTGAAAAAGACCACGCACTTGTTTCAGTGAATGTGTGTGGGTGGTTGTGAAACTGGCTTGTTATCGTGTATAAGAAGTACAGCTTCTCTGTCAAGGAAATAACTGTTTTTATGTGCGGATACACACACATACGCACACTCACACACTCACACACACACACACACACACACACACACACTCACACACACACACACACACACACACAAGAGGAAGTCCGTTCTGTAAAGTTCTGTACTCCTTCCCTGTATTTTGATAGGATTATTTTTTTAAGAGAGAGATCAAATTTCAAACTGTTGTTTGCATTCTACAGATGCTGTGGTTTTTACTCTTATAACCACATTAGTGCACAGTGTGGTGCTTAGGTATTTTAAATTGATTTTGGTATGTGTATTCAAACAATTTTGATTGGAGTGAAAAGTTAATGCATACTTTGTATGTATACCAATTAAGGTCATTTTCCCTGTACACTCCTTCCATAGTCTGCTACTTGGGTTGGGAGGAGTTGTTTCTCTCTCTCTCTCTCTCTCTCTCTCAAAAGGTTTGGTTCCCAAACTGATAGGCCACTTCTCAACTTGATAAGACTTTCATTTAATCTGAGTAGTTTGTGTGTGACTCTGTGTGTGTGCTGATTTCACTTTCACCGTTGTTTACTATTAAAGTCTCTGTAGTCGTGTGTGTGTGTACACAACATGCTTTTGTTGTAGTCACCAAGGGAGGTCATTGTACTATCCCTGTACCCATTCCATTGAGAGAGCTATGTGTACATGTGCTCTTTATTCTAATGTGTGTAGCCTAGCAAGTTCCTCTACAGAGGGATGACTGTCATGTGAGGTTGAGAGAATGGGTAGTGATCGAACCATTGTATTGAGCATTCTTTTTTTTTTTAATGTAAATGTACATGCGGTAAAAAGCACATCATTATTTTTTTTCCTCTTTTTTTGCTACAAACAGTAAGGTGTAGTATTCAATTTCTACTTTCTCTTCAAATTCTCTTTGTCTGTTTGTGTGTGTATTCCTAAACTATTTCCTTAACTCCACCTTACATCATGCTAGCCAGTGATGGCTGTCTCAAGCTCACAGAGTTCAGCCTGGCAAGATTTGACGGTACCGTGTTTTGTCGTTTCTCACCAGACGTGAAATTCCCACTGAACGTTCGTTGGACCGCACCCGAAGTTTGCAAAGACCTGTTTCTCACCAAGCATGCAGATGTGTGGTAAGAATGAAAGCAAGTATTGAGCATTATATATTGAGTATCAGTGAACACTAAAAGAGGGTGTGGCCTGGGTACAAGGCTAATTATTGAGCATTATTGATTGACTCTGATATGCTGCCTTTATTACTGAGTGTTACTTGCCATAGTAACTTATTAATAGCAGGTATATTGTCAAGCTTGTTTTTGATTGATTTTTGCAGTAACCAATTAATGGTTGCTTGGCAGCCATTGGTAGTCGTTTGTATGTAAAAGTTGTAATGCTAGTTTTGGACTGAGAATTGTAGAATTTCTGAAAGCAGACATTTTAGGTTCTTTGATAATAATTTTTTTTCTCTCTTGGTTAATATTTTTGCATGACTATATAAAGTCCAGCTGGACAGGAAGGAGGCCATTGTGTGTATATAGAGCTGCATCATTATGGTGAAGTTAAATAAAATAAATAGCCCTCACTAAATAACCAGTGGTGTCTGTCTGTTTGTGAGTGGGTGGCATTGGTTGGTGTGTGTGTGTGTGTTGGGGCACTGACTGACTGAGGAAGCCACCATTGTTGGAGACAGGATGATAGAAGTGGAGATAAAGTCTTCTTGAATACCACTGGAAGAGACTTTGGTTGAGACCTTTCAAGTTTCTTGATAATTGTGGCATTAATAATTATTTTGTCCTCTGAGAAGCTTAAAAAAAACGTATGCGGATTAGTTTTAGGAACCAAAATAAGATTTATTTTTTCTGGAAATTTTTCGGGTTTGTAGCTGCTTAGTCAAAATGGCTGTTGGTCAGCTGTGATGTAGTGTAAAGTGTAGGCTGTGTGTACCACATCAACCCACTCTGGTTTGGAAGGGAATGGGTTGCTATGACAATGCACATGTGTCTTGTGGGTAGCATAAAAGTAGTACTATATTATTATCAAACTTTTGTTCTGTGTAGAGAGTACTCAAGCATTTATATACTTTTTACCAAGGCATTGTAAAGTACATAATACACTTTATATTCCCAATGGCACTTATAGCTACTTATATGTCTCTTTTCTTAACCACAATATTTTTATAAGTACAAACAATTTTTTATCAAAGTTTGCCAAATGGGAATTCCAAACATACCATCTATTGTATGTATGNTCGAAATTAAGATCTACTCCATCTCTAGTAGTAAAGGTGTTGGAGTAAACAGCTTCCTCCCTCCCTATCTGACTGAGGCTGTGTCCAAGGAGTGACTTTGTAGGACATGGGATGTGTCTTGTGGTGTGTGCTAGACCAGAACCTCCCTGGGTTCCATTTGGGTTATGTTTGTGCTCACTCTACCATTGCCTACGCTTCACGATTTACCCACCATGATGCCCACGTTCTCTCTCTCTCTCTCTCTCTCTCTCTCTCTCTCTCTCTCTCTCTAGCCACTCCAAGCCAAGCAAGAAGTCCAAGATCAAGGAGCTCTCGTACCAAGCTGTTGTTGGAAAGGGTGGTGGTCTTGTGAGAGTTTATACGGCCCTCGTCTCTCCCTTGGAGTACCAGGTGGTGGTGGTGTGTGGGAAGAAGACCAGTGTTGCTGAAGTCGTCTCCACGGCACTGGCCAAGTGTGGGAAGCACGAGCTTGATGCTAAGTGGTATGTGTGTGTGTGTGTGTGTGTGTGTGTGTGAACGAATAAGTGAAAGAAAAGTCATTATAAAGACATACTTATCTCAGATGAGCAAGCATCTAATGAGTCTTTAAATAGTCAACAATTTGCTTCAATATCTCTATTTGAAAAAGAAATAAATATATATCTACCTGTAATAGTTAAGTCTATGATTATGTGACCTCCAAATTAATCCCATTTTTTTGGTTGTTTTGGGTAAACAGCTGTAAGGCTGTGGGAGAAAGTGCAATGAGGTCATGAGAGAGAAGGAGGTTGTTTGTTCCTTATCAACACCACATCATGACCCCTTTTCTCATAGTGTACCCTCCCAGTCTAGTCCAGGTGGTGGTGCTGTCTATTCAGTATCATTGTATGTATATAGCTCAGTTTTAGCCTCATTCCCAGGTTCTCTCCTCCGCGACGCGCGTTTCATTGTAATATTCGTGGGGAGAGAGCCTGGGAACGAGGCTAGCTCAGTTTAGCTGTAACAACTCAGAATCAAGCCATCTTTTTGAAAGGGAACTATTTCCCTCCCAGTCTGTCCCAAGTGGTGGTGTCCATTCAGTGTCATTGTATGACTGTATAAGTAGCTCAGTTTATCATCTTGGTTGTATCATAGCTGTAACTAACAACTAGTTTTTCATCAGAATCAAGCCATCTTGTTGACAGAGTACTATTTCTCTCCCAGTCTATTCCAGGTGGTGTTTGTTTTTTTTCAGTGTCATTATATGTAACTCAGTTATCATCAGGTTGTTTTATAGCTGTAAAAACTAGTTTTCATCAGAATCAACCATCTTGTAGACAGGGTACTATACTTCCCAGAGAAACACAATACACATTGATGTTGTTACCTAGCAATCAGATTCATCAGATTACATGGTCAAGGGAATTTATGATTGTAGCCACCCTAGACTGAATGTCAAAATTATTACAATCCAGGAAGGTAGTAATGTTAGATCTAAGAAAGCTTCAAGGTCTTCTAGATGCCCGTTTTATTGTGTGTTGTGGTTTGTAACTGGTGAATGAGTATCTAGGTTAGAGAGGCTGTCAGAGAAAGCTAGCTTTCCATGTCATTTCACCTTTTAATTCTCTGTTGTTCTTTCTGTACTTACAGTCATCGCCTGGCAGTGGTCAGTAGTCAGATGACGGGGACCCCTGCTCGTTATCTCGACGCTGATGATCGGATGCTCTCCGTGAAGGCCGGGGCTCCACCCACTTCAATGTTTGTCCTGTGTGTGCATATGCCGGGGGAAAGTCTGCTGGAGGTCATCAGTACAGTGGGACAGAATGTAAGCTTTTAGAGGGAAAAAAAGCATATCCAACACAAAATAAAAACTTAAAAACACTTTTTTTCAATGAGGTGATCAGCTAATTATTAGTTCATGCAGTGCATGTGCTTAGCACATGATTGACACACCAACAACACACCCACCATACACACTCACACACTCACACAGCCCAAATATGGTACTGCATTCACTGCTCAAACTCATGGCTACCTTGTGCTCAAGAGGGGAAGTGATGCTCAGAGACACTGGTGTGTGCTGGATGGCTCCACACTGCTGTGTTACAAAGAGGAGGAGGTATAGTGTAGTGCCATGCTGTGTTTGTGTATTTTTGAGCTTTTTAGCTTGTTGACCCTTTACCAACTATTGTAGGATGTTGGAGTGAAGCAGTTTGAAAGTTATTTGGATTTCAAAGGTTGTGTGGTGTCTCCCACTGGAAGCAAGAAAGGGTAGGTACAGTTGTACTCACACACACACACACACTCACATACTCTCTCTCTCTCACACACACACACACACACACACATACACACACACGCACACACACCAGGCACCTCTTCAAAGTCGAAACGACCGATGGAAAATCCTACTGTTTTGCAGCTACGGACAAAGAAAACAGCCTCCAATGGATCGAAGCGATCGACACCTCGAGAACGCTAGACCCCTCCCCCATGCTCCTCCAATCCAACGAGGGTGCTGTGATCCAAGCCGGGTTCATGGACTGCCAAGAATTTGCCAACGATTCGAACGGAATGGGAATCAACCCCTTACAGCCGATGGTGCAACGGAAATTCGGTACCAATGCTGATTTTGCTGGCATGTACACTGCAGTGGATTACGGAAAGCACTGGACGGTACTTCGTAGTTCGGGCCTCGTGCAGTGTCTGGTGGAAGGAAAGCCGGAAAGGCTCTTTAGTCTTGTCGATTGTCGCAAGGTCAAAGTCTCGAACCCGAAGGAAATGAAGGAAGGCGTTGAGGATTACTCCATCGAGATGGAAACGTCCGAGAGCAAGTTTGTCCTCCGTGCTGAGCTCCCCACGGATCATTTCGATTGGGTGTTGTCTATTGAGCAGATACTGAAGCAGTTGGATCACGAGAAGCTGCTGCAAGGTCACCGCAAGAGGGAGAGCGGTTACGTGGCGCTCAAACGGTTGCTTCTCTTTCCGGGACAAAATGGTGGCTCACAATTGTACTGTTTCCCACGAGTTTTTGACGACATGCAAGACATCTACGATCCACCTAAAGCATCTCCACCTCAAAGACAAAGCAAACGGTCCGAGTTGCTTCGAGAGACGAGCATCGACGAGCAGAGTGATAACATAATCCCACTCCCCCCGAAAGATTACCTCCCCCCTCCTCTGCCCCCTCGAAATGATGCTCCACCCCCTCTACCACCGAAGGCGATAAAAAAGCAAACCTCGCTACCCAACGGCCACTATCGCCCGACTAGCATCGGTTCCAACACTCCGAGCAGCCCGGAGGATGATTACGTCATGATGCAGTCCCCCACTGGGGGTCACACTCCAACCCACCACGGGGAGAATTTAGTCGGAAGGTCCTCCAGTCAGCCGATCACCATACCTAACCGACGAAGCTCAAAACGTTCGGCTCTCCTGAGGACAGACTCAGAGTCCTCTAGCGTTATTAGCAGTCCACCGCCGTCGGGCTGCTCCCTGAGTGACCTCAACGGTGCGTACGATCATCATCCTTCCTCGTCGCAGCGTTCTCGAGGTTTCTCCGTGAGCAGTAGCACTCACTCGCTAAATCGACAACACTCCTTCCAAAGTTTGAATTCCTCGTATACGCAACAAATGCTCCTCTCCAATTCCAGCCTCAATTCTACAACGCCTCCCCTTCCTCCGAGGGTAGGGGAACGTTCCTCTGGCTACTCCTCTCCTCTTCTCGACATGAGTCCCTCTCCAGGTCTCCGCAGGTCACAGTCAAATCGCTTCAACGGGTCAAGACGACTCATAATGACCCCGGAAGTCTCCGATCCTAATTTTTCTCACGGAGGTAGACACGAGTCGAGTAAGAGTGATGGAATGATGGTTGTGGAGGCACAGCACCATTTCCAGATGATGGGACAGAAAGGTCACCCTGTGAGTGTTGCCGGGAGTGTACCCCCTCACTCTCGATCGCGTTCGTTTGGATCGGATGGCTATGGCTCGAGTCACTCGTCTACAGAGGATTTGTCTTTAGTGAGTGTTTTAGTGTGTGTGTGTGTGTGTGTGTGTGTGTGTGTGTGTGTGTGTGTGTGTGTGTGTGTGTGTGTGTGTGTGTGTGTGTTGTGTTCAAGATTATGAAATCTTATGCTTTTGAAGTGCTTGTTTTTTTGTTTTTCTTTTCCATTGTTACATGTACTTCAAACAATAAAACTGCATGTTTTGAAACTGCTTAACATTCTTGTCATTTTTGTTGGTCTTTTCTTCTCCAGCTCCCCCCAGGATGGGAGAGGGGTTACTGCACAAAGACCTCACGATACTTTTACTTCAATTCTCGCACTGGCGTGAGTACTTGGAACATTCAGGAGGTATTGGTGCTCTGTGGCCAACAGGTACGTTTGTGTGTGTGTGTGCATTGTAATTATGATGTAATAATTACATCGTGCCTTTTTTTTTTTTAGATCGCCGAAGAGGTCAAACCGGGCAATGGATGGGAGGTGGTGAGGATGGAAAACGGGCGTGTCTATTATTATCATCAAAAAACAAGACAAACAACGTGGAATGTCTCGGACACTTGGGCATAACTAGCACTGACTTATCACATGACCTCCACATGACTAACACATGATTATCACATGACTTTTACATACCATTACGTAACAAAACTAACCTACAGTAACATTATTGTTGTGTTAACGCTTCTCATCTAGCTGCATGACTTTCTTTTCTTGACATCTACACTCTTTCGACGGCTGCTTTACAATTAGTTGTGTTCTTACCACTATTTTAATCATTACCAGATCAAGTTGAAACCCCACCCTGTTTATATAATTTATAATAATAATATGCTTATTATAGCCTTATACTAGAATAAGCTATAAGTGTTTTCTTTTATGCTTTTATTGTGTATATAATTATTGTGATTGTGTTTGATTAATTATAAGTTTGTGTGATTCAAAGTATATAATAAGAAGAGGAATAGAAAGTAAAAGTGAATGCGGTCTATGGTTTGGCTTACCACAATCTGTAGCATGTGTCATGCCATGCACCTGTTTGTAGAATAATTGTAGTATTATGATAAACCTACATACCTCCCATATCTTACATATACAAGCGATGGGGAGTGTATGTATACCAGACTCCTGATATCAATA
Source organism: Tethya wilhelma (assembly GCA_964030475.1). Taxonomy (NCBI): domain Eukaryota; kingdom Metazoa; phylum Porifera; class Demospongiae; order Tethyida; family Tethyidae; genus Tethya; species Tethya wilhelma. Next base: position 3,581,760 of record CAXIPT010000006.1, on the reverse strand, counting down.
CAGCTGCTGAGTTTCTGTACAAAAAATATCAACTCCTCTTATAGTAGCCTTTTCTTTTCTTTTCTTTTTTTTTAATGTGTTTAGGTATGGTCAAGAGTTCATAACCTTCTGATTATGGACTCTTGGTTTAGTCTTGGAAGAATATTTGCATTTTATATCATTTATAATTATTGTAATACCAATAACTTTCCCTGTGAATTGGTGCATGTTTAAAGGTAGCTATACAAAAAGGGATGCCAAACTGGAAGTGTGTGATTATTATGTCCATATAAAGTCTGTAGATCTAACACAAAACAGGAATCTAGCTATCCATAAAGAAGTGTATGACTGTCACCTTTAATCTGAATCAATACATGACTCTCACATGACTATGATTGCACATAGCTAGCAGCTATGGATTGTTTCTTAAAATTTGGCAAACAAAACCAATAATCAGATGTGATTCGATTAGGAGTAGTGACCTCATGTCCTCATTTGTCATGGGAACCATAACAATGTTATGGTATGGTAGATGTCATCACGTACCCAGACAGCACAATAATTTTATTGGTATAACCTTTTAGCCAGTAGTCATTTTCAATAAATTACAAAATTCCTCACGATATTATGACGCATGACATGTTTAATTCAAGTCCTCGAGCTAATCACGGATGCTAGTCTCATCGTTATGTGCAGCAGTAATCAATCAATAGTTGTCGTGGTGATACATACCATGCCAGTTGAGAAAGGTCATGCACAGGTAGTTAGGATGAGTTGTCTTGATCCAACACCCCCCTCTCTCTCTAGTCTTTCAATTTTACCTTAGAAGGGAAACCTGGACATAAAAAAGATTGGGGTGCAGGCTTGAATCACTCTGACTCTCTCTCTCACTTCTCTCCTTTATCTGATATCATCCACCCCCATATTCCTTCTTGTTCCCTGTAGCTGGCTACCATTCATATCAACACAATAATGTTGGTTTTGTGGTCACTGATAAATTTACACAGAACCAACTCTGATGCCTGATGTTTTCTCAATGAATAATGGATGAACAGAAGGTCATGTGGTCAAACTACCCATTGACAAATACACAAAAGGAGTGTTACCAGACAATTGAAGTAAAATTAATGTGGTGGACATTTTGCAAAATTGAGAATGAGTCATTGATTGAACTAGAGTAAAACTTACCCCATCAAAGAACAACTTCAGGAACAGTATAATGAGTGTTTGTCCTTAATTAAGAGGGAGGCTACCTTCTTGGAAAGAGTTTAGCTGTTAGTATTTTGGGCCGGAAGCTGAATAACCAGGAAGGGAAGGAGGGAGGGGGATAATACCATATCATGGGACATCATTTGTTATCAGATGTAGGCCGAAAATGCAGAGGGGTCCATGTAATTATGATGAGAGGTGACTGATATGCTACCTATGTTAGTGTATTATGGGGGACTTCAAACAGCACACCACGTTTTGTTCTTGAATTATAATCGTTTGAATTTGAGAGTAGGTACGTAAAAGAGCAAATTATATTATAAAGCCAAACATCTCGATGCATAATTATTGTACAACAATTGCAATCCTGCTAGTACATTAATTAATGTGTTACGCATGAATGGATGTGTTACACAACATTGCATAATGACGTTGCATTGTGAAATGATGATGTCATATGTACGCATACACATATCTACAACACAAACAGCTAGCATGCCACAACACACACTATTGTATATGTCAAACCACACACAACACATACACACACACACGAACACATACACACACACACACACACACACACACACACACGAACACACACATACACACACACACACGAACACACACACACACACACACACACACAAACACAAACACACACACAAACACACACAATTTAGGGACACACAACATCACTCATACACTCACACCCTCTTTTCTTTCTCTTCTCTCTCTCTCACACACCCACACCCTCTCTCTCTCTCTTTTTGTCTCACACATGCACACAAGCCAAAGAACCTTCGATCCAAGTATACTGAATTTTAAGACTAGACAACAAAGAGTATACATGTGTCAACAATATTAAATCATTAAGTCTTGAGAATCAGCTCAAATCAGCTAACAGATTGTGAGCCTTGAGGTATAGCCAGATATACAGGGGGGAAAAAAACAACAAACAAAATACATACTGAAAAACACAAAAATAACAGATACATAATAGATTCAGGAAAAAAAAAGAAAGATACATAGTGTATTGCCTTGATAATATATATAATAATATATATTTAGATATACTTTGTATGGATGTGGTATGCGTACAAATATAGTAACAATGATGTAATATTATGATATCTGAGGTTATTTCAAAACTGAAAGGAGAAAGGGATATCAATAATGAATATACGTATGTTTGATGATGCACATAATACAGGCATGGATCACAGTGTAAAGTATTAAATGTGATATGCAGTTTCAACAATAATCTTTGCAAAAAAAAAGTGTTGTAAACTTTATGAAACTGGGTGACTTTTGACACTAACCCAAGTCACTCACAGTAGCAGTACACAGTGCCTTTCCAGCATCTACAACAGTACAACGACAAAAAAAAGTGAAAACCAAAGCCAATCCTGTGTGTGATCACGTCGAATTTTGTGCCGCGGCCATCAACTTTTGACGAAGGAGTCTCACTTTTTCCTCTTGTAACCTCAATTCGGTATCTGACACAAAATGTGACACAGTTTCAGCATTGACGGAGGTAGTTTTGCTACCAGGCCCGTTCACGACGATCGGAGAAACTCGAAAAGCCGGTACAGCCGAAGTAACGTTTGTTGACTGAGTGATCGCACCCTGCCTGAACTCTTTTCCCCCTCCCGATAAGTGACTCTTTTGCCGCTCAGACACGATGCCCTGTACACTCGAGTACTGCTGCTGTTGCTGCTGCCCGTTCTCTCTCAGCGGGGTGATAGATATCCCAATGGTACCACCACTTGCTACGTGCTGTAGTAAACTTGGAACCGGACTTGTGACCGTTTTTGAGACCACCACCGTTTTGCTTGCATGGTGCTGAGTTGTGTGAGTGTTGGGTACGATTGTCGGGGGAGAGCCGATGCTGTTGCTGTTGTGAGAAGAACTCGAAATACCCGGTACCGAGTTCAAAGCTTGAACAAGGTGATGTGACACACCGAGAGAAGAAACCTGCTGTGCGTTTTGCTGCTGCAGTTGGTGTGGTGACTGATGTGCAACCACTGCTGCGGGTGATTGAATCAAGTTCTGAAGGTGGGTCGACGTCGTCGAAAAGTGACTCGTGTTAACACCAGCTGTCAGAGTTGACGATGCAACGTTCAATCCATTCTGATTCTTGTTCAGCTCAATTGCAATCTCAGAGCCTGTTTCGTGGTTGTACGCTCTCACTCCAGTCAACCTACTCTCCCAAAGTGAAGGCACCACGATGTTTGAAGACGAAGTGGTACTCACTCCGATCGAAGGCACGCTCGACGGGATCATGGGGTCACTCCCGCTGGTGGCCGTACTGGGAACGAGATCGGGAGCCTTTTGTTCGTTGTCTGTCGTTGTTGCCGGAGCAACACAAGTCACAGGGAGTTTGATGACGCCGCACGTTCGACGGATAGGTCCCGAAGGTCGGAGGGGATTTATGGTGAGCGGCTTCACGGGCGGCATTGGTCTAATGAGATCCATGGCATTTTTCTTGGCCGTTCTGTCCCGAGCCCGGCGCCTCTGTGTGCCATCTCCGGGCGTGCCAGCTCGGCTAAAGTCAAAACAGCTTAGGTCGGCACAATCACCAAGAAATCGTGCAATTTGAGGCTTTGAACGAAACTTCTTACCACACGGACTAAGAGAATTGAGAGAAAATGAGTAAAACAAGACCAAGAAACGAAAAAACAAACTAGTTTACACTTGTAACACAACACAGACAAGCAATAATTGTCACACGTTACTATGAACTCTACAAGATCAAAGGAGCACTATTACACAACATGCTAAAAATTCAAATTCGAGGCGTCGATTTGGAAAGCAATTCCTCACCTGTAGTAGTAGACGTCAGTTTTACCAGCCGACTGGCCATTCTTTCGGATAACGACCTCACGCCTCCAGCCGGCTGGTAAACCTTTGATCTTCAATTCTGGTTTTGGAGCACTCTCCGGAAGTACGTCCCCACTGGGAACTGTGGCCATACTGGGTGGTAGAGGCTAGAAAAACAGAACAGGGGCACTCTTTTCATCTACAAAGGCTAACATGTCACAATGATTTGTAGCTATGTGCTAGATACCGTATTTTAGGCTCACTTTTATTTCTTTGTGAGTTGTGATGCTTCTTTATAGGTTAAGGACGCTTGTGTAGTGCACTGTACGGTAGAGTACCACTCCTTTACTCGCAGACTGCTTTCACTGTCACTTCTAGTAAACCAAACAAGCAGGGGACCGTGGGAATGAGACACGGGTACATGTCATGTCAGCTTTTTACGCACACCTGCTTTTCTTTTAATTGGAGGAGAAATAATTTCTTCTCTTTATTAGATCAGCGCCTGCGCGCGCGAAGTTAATTAAGGTGGAGCTGCCGCACTAGCTTGTAGGAAAATATGAGTGGAGGCACTTATCAGCCTTTTAGAGGGCTTTCTGCTTGGTTCTCAAGCAGTATACCGTTAGTAGTGATTCAACAATGGGGTAAGTGGGTTGTCAACTTGTCAATGAATACTCATGCTTGCAGGTTGCATAAAATAAAAGTATCAGTATGACCATTTTTATATGGCAGATTACTATGGAGGACTGAAGACATGTGAGGAAAAAGCTGACTATCTTTTCAGTGACAAATCCCAAGAAAGAGATACAATAAGGTAACATGTTTGCTAATTTATTTATAATAATTATTATGCACGGTGTAAGTCTGATGTAATGTATGTCAATGAGCTCACTTTAGCTTAGCACAAGCAGTAAAAATTAATGGTATACTCCCTTCAATATCATCCCACAAACAAAACAAACAACTCCATTTGCAAAATTTATACAGAGTGTACGAAACACAGAAGGATGTTGTCCTAGTCCGGTCGTCATGGATCCTAGAGATACTGCAGCGTCAGTGTCCTGTCCACGACGTACCACTGGGCCAACACCTTCTCCTCTTGCTCTCACACCACCTCAACACACAACAAGATGCCATCACTCCTCACGGAAGAGAAACAAGACTTCAAGAGACTCGCTCCTCTGTTGCGAATTGTGATGGTGGGCAGAGGGGAGGTGTTGTAGATAAATCAATTCGTAGAGAGATGAAAGGGTTGCCTACAGCCCAAGGGGGGAGTGTGACAGCCATATATGGTGATATCTGGGAGGCACTTGAGACTAGAGTTATGACTGAAAACATTGAAGGTAAGATGTTCTCGTTTTGTACGCTAGTTGATGATATAATGATCATAACAAAGAATGCAAAAACTCTACTTTATAAAATTAATAAAAACACTTAAAAATGCTTGTTTCAACATCTTTGAGTGCACACACACACACACACACACACACACACACACACACACAGAAATTCCTCATTTAGATGACATTAAGCTCAGCGATTGTTCTCGAGTTGTAGCAAAAGTTCACGACTTTGTCTGCACTCGACCGGGGTTCAAAGTGCAACGAATCGACTACTAGACAATCAATAACAGTTACAAAGCACTCAGTTATTTGACCAATTGTACACATAATTTGAGGTACAATCATAATGTGTGTCTGCAGTCATTATAACACATAGACAATGTCACAATGTCAACCACAATGTCATACATAATAATTATTTAGCATACTGTACATGTCCCTAACATAACAAGTCTTACATATACAGAGGATGAAGCTGAGTAGGAAGTCAGAGGAAGGTAGAATGTAATGTAGCACAAGTAAGTCCTTAAATAGACTCACAATCACAAATGAAGCTACTATGTCATCTTAAATGGGAGCAATAAACGGGTAAGCTTTGAATTTACACATCTTCTTTCCATCTTGGTCGTAGTGAAGCTTCCTAAAACAGTCTTGGCAGAAGAAGCAGGGGCTCTTTGTGGCTAGCTCATCATCGTACGTCACCCACAACGATTCGTTGGTGTCACAGACGGCACAGACGCGTCGTTGACCTTTGTGTCTGAACACCACAACGGGGTAGTCTTCCATGTAGGGACTGTCCCTTCCCGGCGTGAACAACCTGTATATTGTGGGTGTGATGATGTCATTATGACATCATAAATTAAAGGTATTTATGCTGACATCATTATGAAGTCATACATTTAAGGTATTTCTGCTGACATCATTATGAAGTCATACATTTAATGTATTTATGCTGACATCACTATGGGATAGCTCCTTCACAATTTTTATATACAAAAGTGAACAAGGCTAGTTGGGTCTACTTTGTACTGTGTGGTCAAGCTGTAAGGTAGCTATTGTTCTAGCCTTGTTTCCAGTCTTCTCTCTCCATGAATATAGTGTGCATGTGTGTATACACAATATTAGACTCCATGAATGAGACTAAGCTATTGCTGGAAATTACATAATAATTATTATCATGGTGTATATTATAGCCTCATTCACGGGTATAGGGAGAGCCTGGGAATGAGGCTAGTGTATGTATACACACCTTATATCCTTAATCACCACCAAGTGTTCGCAGACATTGTGGTGACAGAAGAGATAGGGGTAGCCAATTTTGAGAGAGAGGTCTTCAAACTTCACAAAATGCATCTTTTCCATTGTAAAGCTGTCCAGTCTTGGCGACTTCTCGATACGGCCATCTGCTTTGCTCCACTCAATAATCTCTCTGCACGAACGACATTTATATAACAATACAGATAAAGTAGAAGCTAAACAGATACAACAGATGAAGTATAAAACTGTGCACAGCGTTATGATAGAGAAAGATATTGAAAGATGTCTTCATTGAAATAAAACAACTAAATTACAATTGAATTTAGGGTCAAAAAATTTAGAAAAAACATGCAGTCATAACTCCTCAATACCGACTGTTCTATAGACACACACAAACAGACATGCCACACTATCCTGACCTTACTCTGGAGTCATTGCTCTCGGGGTGTCTCAAGTCGCTATAAAATGTTTTATTGATGAAGAAAAAAGCAGAGGGAGAACGATTCGGAGGATTAGGAAGAGTCTTCTCGTACTCTTTGAAGGATGCTTGAAAGAGAGGCTCACTGAAATCCTGGCCCACGTAGTAGTCATTAGGACAGAGGATTTTGTCTCGTAGTTCGGCAAGAGTTTGGCAAGAGAGGACATTTAGTTCCTGGTCACGTCGTTTCTACAAGTGTACATAATTGTGTGGGTGTGCATGGATGAAGAATAAACGGAAAATAAATGGGAAATTTAAATGCATACTATCTTTAGCGAATTGGACAAAATGGCAAAAATTAAACAAGTGGAAATTTTTAGCGGTGAAAATTTCCTTATCTAAGGTAATATTATTGTACATGGGACAATCTATTTGTCCATTCTCCTCACTTTTACAGGGTGGTATATCATCACAGAGAGGATGAGTTCTGATCGTGATACAGGGGTTTTGTCCTGGTCCTCTGTCTCTGAGCATTCATCAGGGTCCAGCCTTATTTCAACTGAAGAGAATGTTTGGGCTTCCAAAAATTGGCGAGTTGATTTGACATTGTAAATGCTCGTTAGTGGACTATCTTTAGGGATATCCTCACTCTTCAATTTAAGAAGGGAGTCAAGTCCCTGAGGAGGCTAAAAGAAAGGGAAAATGGCACATACACACACACAAACACAAACACACACACACACACACACACACACACACACACACACACACACACATCAACATGAATAACCTACTTACCAATAGTTTCATTGGACTGAATAAAAAAGAGGACACAAAGTTAAACTGGAGGAAACATGTGTGACGACCCTTTACCATACAAAGTACTTACTCGCACTCTTCTTGTATCTGCTTAAACTGTTGTTTAGAGACGCCAAGTAGCTCTGATAAAACGTCTTCTCCACTGCTGGTCAACCCTCTTTGTTCGCCAGCTTGGAGAGTGTATTGCATTCCTGGTTTAGAGAAGGGATCCTTCAGAGATAGCTGATGGAGATGCTGCTTGCATTTCTCCTTGAATTCTCCCACCGATATCAACTCCGAGAGATCAGAGGACTTCTTATCGTGGTCTTTCTCTCTTGAGAACTCGTACATCAATGCATCTGGCTCCTCGTCTTCAAATCCAAGCAATTCCGCCTCGTCCATCTTGTCAAAATATCCGCGCACGCGGCTTATTGTCTTATTGAACTTTGAACTTTAAACTTCATACCTTTATTTCGCAATACTAGGAGCCATGGCTGAAGACTCGTGGGAAGATTGGGGTAAGTTGTGTATTATACACGATCATGTTCGCTAAATGAGACGCACTACTGCACTGTATCAATGGTGTGCCACAAAATGGGATGATCGGTCCTTCGTGATCACTTATGAGGCAAAAATAGAATTTAAATTTTTATGTGTGAATGTTTTGTGATATTGTAGATGATGACAACTTTGACCCAGAAGCTGGTTTTGCTAAGAAAGATGGTGGAAATCCTTGGGAAGGGGAGGATGAAGGTCTTGATCTTGCGGTGTGTTTGTGTGTGACGATACAAGTTATACTACACTATTGTGTGTTTTGATTAGGGTGATAAAATGCTTTTTTTGCGGGTGGTTTGTATTGTTATAGACTACTGAAGAACCAGAACCAACAACGCAACCAAGTGATGGTAAGTTTTTATAAGTCATGTTGATACGTACACATATCACACACATGCACACACACACACACACACACACACACACACACATTCAGAGTAATGTAGATTGAAAATTTTTCGCCACTCAACGTATGCCTTTACCGAATCAGTTAAAATTGAAAGCGAAAAACTTTAGTGCCAAAAATTTCCCGATCTTCACTATAGTATTTCCAGAGTTAGGGTCGGGGAGAGAAACTAGACATCCATTGATCGTAGTGGTATATTTATATAATTTATGGTATCTTCATTTGTTTGTTTGTTTTACTCAGCTAAACCAAAGCAATCTAAAGCTGAAAGGATAGCGGAAAAGAAGGCTAAACGTCGAGCGGAAGAGTTAGCCAAGAAGGAACAACAAGAGGAGACAGTGAAGTCTAAACCCCTCTCTAACGAGGAGAAACTGAGACAGCAAAAACTCCAAGAGGAATCCGATTTGGCAGTTGCCATGGAAACGTTTGGCGTGTCTGGAGCTCAAGGTGGAACCATTGAGTCGATGCAACCCAAGACCGAAGAGGAGTTTGATGAATTTAGTAGCGCATTATCGAAAAAGATAACAGAATTTAAAGTGAGTGGGATGGTGGGCATTATTTAGAATGCACATCATTTTCTCATTCTCTTATGCATATACACATACAGACCTCCCCCCTATATGTGAAGTTAATGGAGAAACTAATTCTCTCTACATGTGAAGAGTGTAAGTGTATGGCGATCATGTGGTCTGTGTGTATGACTGGATCTGCCAATGATGTTTTTATGATTATAATTATTGTGTGTAAATGCAGTGGATGTAGAAGATTTGAGACTTCTTAGTAAAATACTGAGCACACTAGCAAATGAAAAACAAAAAGCAAAGGTAATTTTTAAGTGGCCAGTATTATTATGATAGTAATGATTTATTACTTTTACTCTCTCTCTCTCTCTCTCTCTCTCTCTCTCTCTCTCTCTCTCTCTCTTTCTTTCTCTCTCCAGACAACCAAGGCAAAGAAGAAGGTTGGGAAAGCTTCATTAGGAGCCAGAGCAGTAGGTAAAGCTGCTAAGAAACAGTACGATGCAGAGTATGATAATGAACTTGGAGCAGAATTTGACGACTTTATGTAGCATTAGTGCACACACCTAGAGTCATAGATTTATTATTCATGCGGCTTTATTATAATATACATGCAAATTGTGTTTTGATTGATCGAAATGGATTTTGTATAATGCATAATTATACAAGCTATTATTGAGATAATATATAACACTATTAGAAAGAAATTGAATAGTAATAATAAAATATATACTACTATTAAGCTTTCTATATATAATCAATAAAAATCTATATGTAATGGATGAGTTACAAAATGATCAATATTATGTGAATCATGCACGCATTTATATAATGAGCAATTATTAGCTAGTGATATCAAAAAAATTATTTATGACTGCAAGAGCATGCAACTGTATTGAATGAATCAAAAACACTTCAAAAAAAAAAGAAAGAAAAAAAAAATTCCGCATAATATTATAGGATGAATGCATACAGTCCCAAGAGCCTTCCACTCAAGTGAATGGGACTGTAAGGGTCACATAATGGTTGTGCCTGTACACGTGTGTAGATGTGTGTGAGTTGTGATGAGTCTCAGTGCCGCTGCCTCTGACCAGCTGCATCCAACATGGCGTGTATCTCCTCCACCAGAGCAGCCAGTGCAAACTCAAACTGAGTCTATAAATACAGAAGAAAGATGTAAGAGCATACGTACAATAATACTCTTGATAAAGGGTTTGTTTGTACCAAGAAAACACACAGGGAGAGAAATAACAGGGAGCAAAAAAAAAAATTCTTGAGAATCAGCTTGGAATCAAACCCAAAGACTTTCTGACTACATACTATACAATCATTGTGCTATTGTGTGCACAGAGAGGTGTATTGTGACATTGTGTAAGGGGAAAAAACAACAGCAGTTAAGATAACGTAAAGCATCATTGTTCTTGTTTGAAATGGACTTTCAGTCTACACCTACCATTGCTACCATACAGTGGGACCCAAGGAAGTCCAATCAGCACAAAGGGAAGTGGCTGTCTTGTACAGTGATTGTTTTTGACCACACAATGAAGAGGGCAGAAAACCCACATCCTGGTAAGAAGAGTGGGACCATCATCCAAGCTGGTACTTTTGGGGGTTGAAAGCCAAGTGACTAGAGGATGCTAATGCCAGGCTTTTGTGGGGGATGGTGTGACAGTGGCGAGAAAATACACCTTGTGTTGCTTTCCCACCAGATATGGATCCTTCTTTGAATTCCCACCCTTTTATGGTTTGACTGACTATGAAATCACAAGCTATATACAGCTGATTCTTATAGTTGCATGTACTGTATGAGGATGCCACAAGGTTACACTTAACTTCCATGTGACTTTGTGTAAGGACTGGTCAGCAGTACACTATGTCACTATCACAGTTCACATGAACACTTTCAGTGTGGCATTTTTAAAGGAACTGTGTCACTATGTAAGCGCTGTTTTGCTATTGTTTCTGTGACGTTTTATGACCTTTTGTGACGTTTTTTGTTTTGTTTCTAGCGTGATTTGGGTACCGCGCTTGGATACTAGTTCCATGTAGTACGTGTATTGCGTATTTGTCAATAAAAACTTCACAAAATGTCACACACTTTATTTTTGGTAACAAAACAGCACTAATATAGTGACACAGCTCCTTTAAGACAAAAAAGTGTTTCTAATAATTCTAGGCCACCATATGTACGGTGATAGGAGGCTACTACTAAAACAAACATGCTGCAAATAGAAGTTGCTACACAGAACTTAACAACATTGCTACAGCAGAAAAAAAAGTGAAACAGGCTTTAGTAAGATGCTAATATACTCTGTTCATATGACAACTGATGAAGCACTGATACCAGTAGCTACATTTTTATGCTAAAATGTATCAAACTTCTTATTTTGCTTTGCACCATATCCAATACGAAAACCACCAACACACAATGCTGCTGAAAATGTCCCATATTCAAACCAGGCTTAAACACTCACTGGTGTTCGGTTACACGATAAGATGCTACATGTAAGTGTATACTCACTGTACCTTTGTACGGACCATTCCAGGGCGCTGGTCGCGCAGGTGCTCCACTGTAGCAGCCAAATTCAGTTCCTTTGCACCTAAAGAAGGAAACACGACAAAAAAGAACAAGGTTTATGTTTTTGAAGAGAATTTCAAGGGCTCAGGTTATCATACCAGCCTACAGAGCAATAGTGATACAAGCATGCAAGGCTCTTTAACAAAACAGCTTCAGTAAGACTCTTTATTACAAGAGGATTCCAATTAGTGGGTGTTATGTACATTGAGAGAATTCTTTCTTTAAATGCAATATTACTGGCATACAGGTAGTTGAATATCTGGGATAGTTTTGACTAGAACTGGACTATAAATACACATTAGGGTAATAAATAGGTGAAGATTAGGTAACTGTAGCTCACCTCTTTTTACCCTGTTCAGCTGCATGTCAATGAGACAGAAAGTACCTGTTCGTCCAACACCACCACTGTGTGTGTGTGTGTGTGTGTGAGTGTTTGTTTGCCATTGGCTAGCAACCAAGGTTTTATAGGCTAATTGCCGGTTACTGGTTGGATGGAGGTGACAATAAAAATAGCTATAGAGGTCACAGGGGTCAATGGGAAACAAATGTGTGTGTGTTTGTGTGTGTATGTGTGTGTGTGTGTGTGTGTGTGTGTGTGGATGCAATANTCAACAGTATAATGTCATCAGTAGTCACAGAATAAACATGTTAACTTATGGGATCTGAGGATTGGAGTTATGAGTATTGTTAGTTGTGAGAGCAACTCAATAACAAGAATTATTTCAATACATGACATACAGCTGTACCTCATAGTTGCTGTAAGAAGTGACTCCACTCGTCGGCCAATACTGATAGGACTGACTCTGTAGGTGTGCACACACATAATAAAATTACAAAATATGCACGATCAATTCGATATGTAATGTACTGATTATGTAGAATGACAGTGCTACAAGATGCTGGGCTTGAACTACATGTAGTGGAAGACTCACTACATGGCCCAACACGTGTGCTAACCGCCAACTAGAACAACCAAACATATCTCTAAACTATGTTACGGCGTTAACTTACCAAGCCCATGTCAGTGAGAGTGGTCAGCATCACGATCACACTCACGTTCTGCTCCCATACCATCTGTACAACATGAATGATACATGTGTTTGTGAAATTGAAACATAAAATACACAAATACACATGTAGCTCTCTCTCTCTACATACACACACACTCACAAATTATAGTTGCATGACCCTTAAGTAGGCGGCACTCGATGCATGGTTGAGTGCCACACACTTAAGGGCATGCAACTATTTTGTTTGCCATTGACCCCCTGTGACCCCTAGCTACTCTATTGTTACCTCCACTAACCAGCAATTAGCCTATAAAAAAACTTTGGTTACTATATAGGCAATGGCAAACAAACACACACACACACACTAGCCTCATATATACCTTCCCCCCTTCCGTTTGTAAGCAAAAACGGGGAAGGCCTGTTTCACACTTTTACAACAAAAAAACAACAACATTCGATCCTTGTGTACCAACAAACTAAACATAGACAGCTAGTTTAAATGAGCTATAATATGCATCATGCCTATTCCTATTTGGAGATGACGGAGACCTTCCCAGAAATCAAGAAGGAAAGCCTAAGAGTACCTATAGTGTAGGGACTAAAACTGATATAAACTTTACAATACACAGCTATACTAGTTGGTAAATTTTTTGTCTGGAGTCCACAAAATACCCTCATCCCAAAAGCTGCATTGGAAAAGAACCATTTCAGTGGACTAAGGCATGGGTAATGACCCAAACTATCTGTTGTTTGTACAACTGCTGTACTCTCTTGTGTGAGCAGTGTATTTGCACGACACATTAAGTAATTATGACTAGAATAATTCAAGCTACCCCATAATATTTTTTATCAATGCCCTCATAAGCAAAAATAATAGTCCCATATGGTCTAGCGAAACCAGCTACACAAATACACAATCACGATGCATTCCATTCCAGAGATCGAGAGTGAGTAGTAAAACAAACCATTTGCATATTCCAAGTAGACAAACAAGTTTCAAATGCTCTCCAGACACAAGTACTCACAGTACCTTGCATGTGGCATGTTCTAGAACTTTCTATCAGACTAGCACATGTATATGCATGTACATGTAGTATGTAGTCTCCATCTAACCTATTGGACACACTATTTTTTGCTTGGGTGTGCAAAAAAACCACAAATGTGTGTGTATGTATGTGTGTGTGTGTGTGTGTGTGTGTGTGTGTGTGTGTGTGTGTGTGTACATATCATTTTCAGTTCTAATCTCTACTCAGGATTTTTAAAAAATTATGCTCCTATAGCAAAGGAGACAACAATAGCATAAAATGCAAACACAGAGTGTATCCTGTATAAAATGCAAACACTGCACAAGCAAAACAAAAAGCCATCAGACTCTACATACATATACATAGCAAGATAATAACTATCTTAATTTTTCCACATGAACAACCATCAGACTCTATATGCATAAAACAATAACAAGAAAATTATCTTAATATTTTTGTCGACATGAACAACTACAGGGAGAGCTTTCAGTGATAATGATTTGCTCACCTGCCAAAAGTCAGCTACGGTATTCTGGAGAGGGCCTTGTGTTGCAATGTA
>CAXIPT010000006.1:3559785-3562285 GCA_964030475.1 Tethya wilhelma | reverse complement strand
AATATTTTATTATGGGACAAAATTGCTAACTTTTGACTGGTAAGACTTAGGAAGCTGGAAAAGCAATCAAAACAACAGGGAGAATGAGTGCTTTCCAATGGTGCTTAAAATTTTGAAATTAGTTGGATATTAGAAAGTTGTTTATTTTTCTTTTCTAGAGGCATTTTTCAGACCAGATGGACTTAACCTAAGTTCCAGATTCCGTAAAATTAGTTTCAACAAAAAATTACTGAGCAATGCAAGCGTTACAATAGTTACACAATGACATGGGAAGAAACTTCATATAAGCACTTAGATAAAGGAATTAATTGTATAAGTTTATAAGAGTTCTCAGATTTTTATGGTGTTCCTACACAACTCAAGGAAACAACATCATCATCACAATACAACAATGACTTCCCTACTTGGATACAGAGAGAGAGAGAGAGAGAGAGCGAGAGAGAGAGAGAGAGAGAGAGAGAGAGAGAGAGAGAGACAGAGAAGAGAAGAGAAGAGAAAACTTATGTTCTTGTGTACATACAAACACTAGTTCATAGCAACACCACAAACATAAACACAGGTACACAAGTTCTACGGATCGATGTACTACTTTGAACATCAAACAAATTGTTCAATGAAAACAACCAGATGCTCTACACACGCACACACAAAACGCACGNAACTTATGTTCTTGTGTACATACAAACACTAGTTCATAGCAACACCACAAACATAAACACAGGTACACAAGTTCTACGGATCGATGTACTACTTTGAACATCAAACAAATTGTTCAATGAAAACAACCAGATGCTCTACACACGCACACACAAAACGCACGAGACAAATAACACGAGACACATATAAATAGAGCATTGAGTACGGAAATGCACTCTCCTCATGACGATAAGTGTGTACGCAAACACACTCAGTCACTATTACCACTTAATGTCATTACCATTCACTCAAAAGTATTCCCCAAAACCATACACATATCATTATCATAGTTACAGTATTATAATTACACACACATGACATAGACTTCAGTGAAATTGTCGATACGTAACACACACACACGCACACACACTGCATGCTCAAAGATTTGTAAGGTTATACAACACTGAGGAGGCTTCCGTATGACAACCGACAAGGAATCGCAAAGAGAAGTTTGGAAAAAAATTCCGGAGACTACAAATTCTCGGTAGAAACGCCAATGGCTTACTGCCAACAATACGTAATGTACTGTACATGTAATGTAACACAATACAGGGCAGACATTCTCAATGAAAATCTTCCAGGCAAGATAATATATCACATGGAGTACAGTGGAACCACACTATTCCAAGCCTCTGAAATGCAGCCACCTCACTAAAGCAGCCAATGGTCTTAGAACAGATTGACTGTCAAAGTATGACTACAATGAACAGAGGCTTCTCTGAAATCCAGCCATCTCACTAATATAGCCACTTTCTGATATCCCAAGCCTGGCTGGAATAGCGAGGTTCCACTGTAATGCACTGTGCGTAATAGAACTGTATGCATTCAGCTCAGTCGGTCTAACAGGACTACTAGTTCACAGGTTGTGGGGAGAAAAAGTTAAAGCTGAAGTTTCCGGTTCACTCCATAAAGAGACGTGGCTATTGTTTCAAAGTAGATACTGTATACATTTTTGGGATACTGAAACATCCATTTTGCTCTCTATCATCTTTAGAACAGTTATTGTTTTGGTAAAGGGATAAGCAAACACAAAGATGCCATTACAGTTAAATATTTAATCCCCCCCTCTGGTCAAATGCTGATTTTCACCTTGACGTAATTTGTAAAGAAACAACATACACACAGACTAAAACAATTGTGAAGTCACAAAGTGTCACATAACACATTTCTTTGATGACTGTTAAAGCTTTTTTTTTAGTGATATACAGTATAACCCTCAGGAGGAAACCACAACTATAACTTCTTTCAAGGATCTTCATCATAATTATAACCTTTGATTCTATTAAAACTACCTTATAGATATAATTATGTTTGATGTTTGATTATTCCACCAGTATAGTAAAAAAAACAAACCCTGAGCTATGAAGTTACTATAATGAATATTTGAGAGAATGAGTGGTTTTTCAGGAGAGAAGAAACTAAATTTGGATGCTACACTCAAATGTATATAGCTAGTTTGTGTACAGGTACATTATTGTTTGTGAAACTGACTTACAAATAGGTACTATAGTTGTGCCATTGTGCATGTAAGACATCATTATTGATTGTTGAATTACACACACACACACACACACACACACACACACACACACACACACACAACAGGGCACTATATACGTACCTCTTGAAAAGGATGTAGAGTAGACCAAGAAGAACCAAAATGAGGATCACTATCACAGCTATGCACACAACTGTGTATAGTGTCGATGTCATTGCCACATAGAGCACAGAATGATGAACGTAGACTTTAGTGGTGGCATTAACATAAGCCTGTGTGTATGTGTATGTGTGTATGTGTGTGTGT
>CAXIPT010000006.1:3539001-3556366 GCA_964030475.1 Tethya wilhelma | reverse complement strand
TGTGTGTGTGTGTGTGTGTGTGCATTTATACATTAAATTAATTTATGAAGGAGTATGTGTGGGTGTAAATGCACAGTGAGTAAATGCAACAACATGTTCTTTACAGTTGATCTCATTAGCTGCCTCTCCAAATTAGCTCCAATGTACGGTCGAAACACATCCAAATCGAATGGATCGATAAAACCCTGCAACTCTTCAACCAGTACACTCATCTCTTTTGACTGCACAATACACAAGAGGTCAAAGAATGTCACAGAGATATTATAAAACTTAGTTGGAAGTATACTGCAATATTTGTACCTCTGTGTCGGATTTTACAACCAGAATATTTGCTAGAAACTTCAAATTGTACAGCAACTGCAGAGCACATTGCTGAGGCACATTGATGCTTGTTTCGGTAGCAAGTTTGGGGGATTTTTGTTGGAGAATATTCCGATAACACTTCAACACTCCTCGAAACATGGAACTACTCAGTTCCGTGACGATCGATTTGTCCAGGGTTTGCCCCCCAACTCGGCTAATCTCCTGACTCACGGCAAACAGCAATGATGTGACAAACACGGAGGCTTGAGATGGGACCTTGATGAGTGAGGAAATTTGAGTTCCAGATTCATCCTCTTCTGAAATGGTGATTTCGTCCCATACCTTAACAAGAAGATGGTGTGATTGATGGTCAGTACAAGTGTATAGCTCTTGACTTTATAAAAATGGTTTGCTAGTGTACACAGTTGACTATTTGAGGAGTACTCATATAAACATTTGAGAGCATGTAAATGTCGTTGCAAGCTCAAAATCATGACATGATATAATATAGGCAAATCGCAGAGTCCCCAATGATGTGTGTGTGTGTGTGTGTGTGTGTGTGTGTGTGTGTGTGGTGTGTGTGGTGTGCGCTAAACTGCAGCATACCAAAGTAGATGCCAGGGAGTTAAGTTCCATTTCGGCCACAAGATGATCTTGAAAGTGTCTAATAAACTGATTAGCACACCAATCTGTCCAAAGCCTACAAAATGGGAAACACAATACACCACAACCATCATTATCATTATTAGTGGCTGTTCACAACAAGACCTATTATGTTTTTTTTTCCTTTCCTTCACATTACATTCCACAGCAAGAGGAACAAACACAGGTGCATGCTCACTTGTCAAAACTGCCCTATGCAAGTCATTGGCTCTGTGGTATCCATGCAGTTGACACATGTGACCTGAATGGTGACATGGTTGACCTAAAAACTATCTGGGGTAAGTTTACAAGCCCAGACTCCAGCCACACTTCCAGTACCTAGATCCCATTAGCAGATAGGTTTTTCTTTTCTTTTCTTTTTTATGGGTGTTTCTTTACAATGCTGAGAAGTGTAAATAATAATTTAGATTTTGCATTTTTTTTTTCTTTTGCAGTGCAAGGAAGTGTAAATTATTTTCAGATTAATGCCTCTATTGGCACCTATAGATTTTACAAGTGACAAGACAGTCAAAATAGAACTGTGTTAATGAATTTTCTGAGAAAGAGGGAGAGAGCTGTCATGGATTTGAGAGAGCACTGAGTGGAAACTAATTGAGAGACAGACACAGGTTGCCACATAAAACAAATGCTGATCATCTTGCAAAAACACAATATCCTGGACAATAAAAGTAGGCACACACCTATAAAACAATTACATTGGAGCAAGCATGAAAATCTTGAGCAGCGTTACACAATAGCTAAGATGCAAGCGTGCGCACGGCAAGACACAAAGAAGGGTTCAAAAAGGTCATCAGACTATGAGTCAGCAACACAGGACTATCCGATATCAGAAATGTCAAGCAGGTCAGTCACAACAAATATCGCTTTTATTCGAAAGATCAAGTTACCATTGACATGCACATGGCGCCATTCTTTAGTGAAACATGCAAGGTTTTTTTGTTTGTTAAATCTAGCTGTAACCATGTGCAGAATTGTGAACATTCACTCACATGAATATGAACTTCGATTTCTCTTGCAGCATATCCATGATGGCGGTCTTGCTAGCATCAACCTGATACAAAAAGATACGCACACACAAACACACAATGTCGTGCTTATGGATACCAACTCGAAACTCAAACACACACACACACACACACACACATGAAAAGGATGTGTTATATTGAATCGAAAACCCATTTGGCAGTGCATGGGAAGAATATATACAAGTGGTTGATAAAAAGACAATAGTTTAAGATGTAGATTAAGAACCACAACAGCAACCAAAGGGAAATGTTTTTTTGTGTTTTTGTTCAAATCAGAGCTTATTGTTAGTGTTTTTGTAGAGGTTTAAAATTAGGAAGAAAAATTGAAAGTAACACCCTTAATAGCAAAACCACATTTGCTACAAAATAATATCTCAATTCCATCACTCCTACATGATGTCAGATAGTTTTGGCCAGGTAGTGAATACTTATCTTTCCACATGCCTTCATTCACACACATGCTTGAGGTTAGATGTGTTACTGCCTTTACTACATCATCAATACACTACTTATTCAACACCAGAGGTGGTGGGATGAATGGAGGAGAGGGTATGGGATAGTAGTATGTGTGTGTGGGGGAGTCACACAACCAGTGAGTCAGTGCGTGTTCTTGCAGTAGGAAACTCACCTCTTTTCTGTTGGAATGCAACTTGTTTACAGACCTACTATTGTACCTACACATGGTACACATACACAATACAAACAATGCAGCAGAACATGTAATTTGTGCGTGACACCAAGCTACAGTTGAGTAGGTAAGTGGTTAGGTAAATAGCATTAGATATTTGACCACAGACACCATGCCCAATGTTTGCTGGTGTTTGCTCACAGTAAGGCTGTCAGGCTGTAAAACCAGTGAGGAAAGAAAACCTACACTGATGAGAGAAATTCAAAACTAAAGCTCTCCACTTCCCAATGGGATTCAAACTAACCACACACAACCCAACCATACACTCTCACAGTGAATTCAATAGCACGAAACTGTAACAAAAGGTGACAAGCATCCACCTATGTAGTGAGCATGTTTTGTTACCAGGTTGTGCTGGTGACGGTGCTTTGTTGTGAGGGCCTACACCCAGCAGCGAGGATGGATAAGCTGGGACAGCACTCAAAGAGGCACTGGCATACCCTGCCAATGAACAGCAGCCTGCACACAATTGAAAACACAATATCACTTTTGAAATCGTTCTGGCAAATCTACGATGATGATAACATAATACATACTTATGCACAGAAAATGATAATTTATTATGATGCAGTTATTATTTGTTGAGATGTATAGATACCTGTTGATTAATTCCGAGGGTGATCCCTGGTGATTAGTAGTAGTTGACATTGCATCTTGTAACTCAGACACTTTACTACTGACATTCTGTAGAAAACTGAAATCATAAACCATATAAAAGTGGATTTTCCAGACTGTGCGCTAACTAGTAATAAAACCACAGGCCACATCCACATTCACTCAGTACTACTAACAGTTTTGAAAGCTATTATACTGTACAGAGAAAAATCAAGCAGCTCATCTTCAAAATGAGACCACCAGACCACTTTAGGTTTCCAGAGATCAAAACAAATCACTACTTGTTAACAAGGGTGTACACCACTAACCAACACATGGTGGGCAGGGAACAAGGCCACCACACACACACACACACACACACACACACACACACACACACAGGAGTTCATGGCGAGTCAACATACAAATACAATTACATACAATAGCTGAGAAGTGCTGATCACTGCATACCAAATGTGTGTGGTCCTTATATAATAAAAGAATCTGCTACCATATGGCACCATTGCCATCATTTTATAACAAAAACATTACTCTCCATTTTGATATCTACACCATCAAATTATTACCAGGAATGTACACACACACATACAGGCAGTGCATGTAGACAGGGCTATAGATACACACAAATATAACATGCTTTATACATGCAGTGATATATAGTTGCCAAGGAGAATCAAGAAAACTATGAACACACAGTACATTCATCGTAGGCGGATGTTGTTTTGCAACTAAAGCTCAACAGCTTTTGTTTCTAAGGAAATTGACGGGCTTAGGCAACGGAATATAGAAGTTTCTTTTCGCCATAGATCTGAGGGAAGTCGACATCAATAAATCTAGTTGAAGGACACAGCATTGCTTTAGAAGCAAGGCTTTTGACAAGCTTACAAGCAGCAAAGGATGCAAAGGGTGATGCTGATAGGACAAGCCATGAGTCTGTGAAAGGGTATGTCAACATCTACCAAGTCAGTTCAAAGGCATGCAACACAAACATCACAAGTTGTCCTAGTTCAAGCATATTATAATGATGAAACACTACAAAGATGATATCACCAAGCAGCTACAAGTGGATAATTGGAAATGTCAATAAAAAGTTACATGGATTCAGGTCTGGTCATATGAATGGCTCCAGCTAGCTACAAGTGTCACATGGATGACTTGCAAGAGGTGGGATGTGAATATCATATCAAAGGGCCTCCATATGCATACCTAGTGACCATGATATCATAGCCATGACAGTTCACATACATGAGAGTTCACAATACAGGATAGTACCAGCTGGACTGTATTAGTCAGCCTTGCATTTTTTACTAGAGCCAAAGAACAATAACTAAAGAAGGAAACTGGATACTTGTGAAACACAATAACCTACACCATAATGCCAGTGTAGCTCATACTATATATATATGTATGTATGTATGTATGTATGTATGTATGTATGTATGTATGTATAGGGAGAGACCCTGGGTATCATCCTGCAATGTCAAGTAGATCTTTCACACAGGAAGGAGAGTGGTACAACAGTTTCCATGTGATGTGACTCAAGTATCACAAGTGTATAAACATAAACAGAATAAGGATACACAGTGAACAGCACACACTCTCACTTTGTTCCAAGGTTTCTTGGTGCTTGCTGCACTGACTGGAGTTGTAGGTTGGGTGGGGTTGTGGTCTTCCTCAAAATAGTGTGAGACATCTTCAATAAGAGTGTCCAATTGAACACTGAGACTGTGACAAAAACTAGAGAGAGAGAGAGAGAGAGAGAGAGAGAGAGAGAGAGAGAGAGAGAGAGAGAGAGAGAGAGAGAGAGAGGGATAATAAAAAGGTTTAGTGCACCACTTTTTTTGCAGCCATCTATACATTATGGGGTGGTTCAACTCTTGCAAGCCTGTTGGACCAACTGACCCTTGATCAACAACTGATCAAACTGGTTCAAAGTAGGTCAGAAGAGTCTGAACACATTGTGTATGTGTACAGGGAAATGGGCACAATGGGCTACATGCTTCAGGATAGAGGTCACCAACCATTGTTGCCGAAAGGATATGTTGCTCTCCAAAAAAATGCTGTATGGGAAACTCACTGGAGCCTCATTAATTCACAATTAGCAAGCAATTACCCCAGGAAAGCTTTAGTTAGGAGAGCACATATTAATGCCCTTCACCTGCTGCTTACAAAGCATTGTTTATAGATTCTTAATGTACCAACTGAACCCTTTCAGAGCAGCACCCAGACACACACATACACACATATACACACACAGAGAGAGATACAAGGTAGGTAGAGCTCAGCAACCTGCCAATTAGGATGGCATCTGGTGGTCACACTGCCTTTGAGCTCAACCAACAAGTGTACAAAAAACAGCGCACTTCATACAGCTTCTTCTACAAAATGGCTCCTTTGGTTCTTGTTCATATACATACTAACAGCTACTAGTGAAGGTCTCTTCCCATGGCATCTAAGAACACATGGTGGGCAGGTGGCTGGAAAAGTAAAATGCTACAGTGTGTTGATTGATTAGACAGCAACTGCACTGATATGCATGTAAACCCACTACATGAGATGTCTAGGTTAGATGCATGTTGCACACAATACATGTATAGCCATTATCAGCGAATAATAACATGCTTCCCTTGTACACATACACATACATGAAATATTATCGGAAAAGCTCTTGAGATCTACCAGTAACTGGGATTCAAACTCAGGTCTTTTGAACTCCAGTGCAATGCTCTTACCACTGAGCTACTAGAGCTCACAGGCATTGGAGTAGAGAATAGTGCTATTATACACTACTATTCATAGACACTAGTCGACTTACGAACCAGATCTCAAGGCCTACATATAGTGGCATGACCCGCATACATACAAATACATGGCCAGTATGTTCTTCCCAACACTACAAAAGATGCCATACACGTAGCAGATAACAGGAATAGGCGCTACAAAAGCATTGTAAGAAAGAAGGAAGAAAATTAGCCTTTTGAGCGAATCTTAACGGGGAAATAAAATTCAGCATGTTTCAATCCGTAGCCTGTAGGCTTGCAAAGTTTCAGTGGTTTATATCTACAGTTTTTCACACATGTTTCTTTAACGCCAAAGGCTCCAAAAATCCTCCAGATCTATATACATGTTATAAACAAGTTGAAATCCACCTAAACACAAACACAAACATGTACATGTCACGTCAGGCCATGTCACCACAGAGTGCAGAAGCTCCAGGGGGAGGGGAGAGGGGAGGGAGGGAAGGAGGACAAACAGTTCTGGGCAAGCAAAATGGGTGTGAAGCTTTTTCTTTTTCTCTCTACTCTACAAGTTACGGAACGGAACAAAGCCAATGGGAGGATGTGCTGTGCATTTGTTGCAACAAAGCGACCATAATTAGTGTAGCTCCTCCCTTGTGTGTCTGGTGACAGGACAGGAGTAGAGCTTCATGAATATGCAGGATGGGAGTGAACCAGCAGCAAGAAAAGTTTGTACCTATCTTATCTGAGTGGTAAGTCAGGTCCACCCAAAATGCATGTCACCAAGATGTCACTTACTCAGAGAAAAATTAAAAAACAGAAGAAATGCATGTAGCTAACATGTGTGTATAATAATGTGGAGCACTTTGTTTAAGTTGAATGCTTTTATTGATAAAAAAAGGAATGCACAAGAGAGAGAGAGAGAGAGAGAGAGAGAGATCTAGGTGTGTGTACCTGTACACAGTTGGAGAACACGATTTGGCTTTCAGCGACAATGTATTGATATCTCCACCTCCACCAGTTTGAGCTGACGAGGAGAGTGCCCCTCCAATGATTTGGTCCTCCTGCCAAAGGTAGGCATGGCTGTGTGTGTCTGGCTGATAGAGAGCAGGGTTTGATGCTAAATCCCTCAAAATGTCCTCCAGTTGAGAAGTTGCATGTTGACTAGCAGACATTGAATACTTTTCGATGATTACCTGTATATTACAATAATATGTACATTTATCACTAGAAACATCAGCAGTTTGGCATGAAAAAAAAAAAAAAAAAAACCTGTGTGGTCAAAATATCAGCACAAAATATGCATATTTATGCTATCACTATTAATTTTCTTCTCCACACCTAGCAATACAATATCCATGGCAACCACAAAGGATAAGAGAGGGTAGGTTAAAAAAAATTTGAATAATGAACTCTAGGTCTAGGTATGCAGAATGCATTAAACCTGAACCCTGACCATCAAACCAGAGAGAGAGAGAGAGAATCCCCTATTTCATATGTAGCTCACTGAAAATAGAGACAAGACTATTGGCTTCCACTACATGCACACACAGGTTCTAGGTACACAAGCTTCTGGAGAGGAAACAAAACAGGAAGAGTCCAGTGTAGAAACATCCACAATGGAATCAACAGCAACCTCATACATTCCAAAGCCTGTATATCCTACTGTACAAATCTCTATTAATCTGTTGCTAAATGCTTTAAACCACCACTACAATGGCTCATCCTTGTGCACACGAAACAAACATGCCACAGCCTACATGTAGGTGGAATAGAAACTTCTTGTGTTGCTATGGAGAGAGATGCTATCTCAAAAAGAGCTGCATGAAGTGAATCAAATGCCAGTGAGCTCATCTAACCCTTTTAATTACAGCAGATGCTGTTATAATTAAATTTAAATCACAGGAGACCAGAATTATGACCTCTTTTCCTACATATGTTCACAGCCAGTCCTATTCCTCCTACTACAGCTCCATGTTGAAGTCAAAACAACAAGGTACACACTTCCTTCCAGGAACCTGTTATACTTCAACCCATTCAAGTTAGTATTGAAATCTTCTTTGGCAAAGAAATCTCTTTGTAATATTTCACAAGTTTCAATTAACAATATTGGGGAAGACCAAGGCATAAGGCTGGGTTGGTATCTTGTCAAATGACTCTCTATGTATAAACTCATCCATCTTTCTCCAGGAAACTGGGTGGTTTTGTAGAAAGATAGTAGAAAAAAGCATGGGGAATCAAATGTTCTAGTTGAATGCTCTTACCACTGAGCTACTATACTAGAACTCATGGATATTCAGAAAAGCTTGCACCCTAATTATTTACTTGGTTGATAAATGTCTGACTTACCACTGCCATATTGTTTACTTGGTTGATAAATGTCTGACTTACCACTGCCATTATTTATTGGTTGATAATGTCTGACTTTACCACTGAGCTACCAAAACTCATGGATATTCAGAAAATGTATGTACCCAAATTAGTTACTTAGGTTGATGTCTGGCTGTGTGTGTGTGTGTGTGTGTGTGTGTGTGCATGTGGTGACTATAGTGGCTGTTGTCCATAACCTGTGATGGTTTGTGGTTAGCTTGAGTGGTGCAAGAGTGAAGCGTTGGTTATTGTTGTGGTGACCATAACTGGATGGGTGGGACAACATCACAGCGTACAGAAAACACACACACACACAGTCACAAAACGGTGTGCACACAATCACAAATATAACATTATACATTTGCACATAAAACTATCATAGAATGGACACATTTTCACATTAGGCTCCAAATTTTTGTGAATTTTGTGGTTGGACGATATCATGAAAAAATTCACCCAAATTTAGGAAGTTGCACACTTGGGTGCTTGCTACCATAAAAAAAATTAACACAAAAACTAGCTGACAATTAAGACTAGAGGGGCTATAGTTAGCCTATTGGGTTCAATTCCCAGCTGAGTCCCAGATTTTTTCTGGGGTATCTTTTCTCTCAACATTCAATTGACAAAAAATTAGCTCTAAGCAGCAAAGAAACGCTTTTCACGAACTTCTTAAGCCACGAAACTCTGTAGCTTTATGGTATCTCGTAACACACCTGTACTCGCTTTAACAACAATGGCCTCAAAAACATCTCCCAAAGACAGAGCTTCCGTCCCACAACGTTCTCGCACACACGAGACCACTCCTCTTCCCACTCTCCACCCTCCACACCCTCACCCATCACTGATGAACGTCCGAGAAGGTCGTACACGGCTCCCCTTATGGCCGCCAGTCCTTTTATGGAGGTGACGTGTTGTAGAAGCTGATTTACTCCAGTTTCAACATCAGACTGACAGCTGTAGAAGAGAGAGAGAGAGAGAGAGAGAGAGAGAGAGAGAGAGAGAGAGATCCGAGTGATCAGTTGGGAAAAAAGGAAACAGAAATAACACCATAAAAGGCTATAANGTGTGTGTGTGTGTGTGTGTGTGTGTGTGTGTGTGCATGTGGTGACTATAGTGGCTGTTGTCCATAACCTGTGATGGTTTGTGGTTAGCTTGAGTGGTGCAAGAGTGAAGCGTTGGTTATTGTTGTGGTGACCATAACTGGATGGGTGGGACAACATCACAGCGTACAGAAAACACACACACACACAGTCACAAAACGGTGTGCACACAATCACAAATATAACATTATACATTTGCACATAAAACTATC
This sequence comes from Tethya wilhelma, assembly GCA_964030475.1. Taxonomy (NCBI): domain Eukaryota; kingdom Metazoa; phylum Porifera; class Demospongiae; order Tethyida; family Tethyidae; genus Tethya; species Tethya wilhelma. The sequence goes on along the minus strand of CAXIPT010000006.1, from coordinate 3,546,652 downwards.
ATAGAATGGACACATTTTCACATTAGGCTCCAAATTTTTGTGAATTTTGTGGTTGGACGATATCATGAAAAAATTCACCCAAATTTAGGAAGTTGCACACTTGGGTGCTTGCTACCATAAAAAAAATTAACACAAAAACTAGCTGACAATTAAGACTAGAGGGGCTATAGTTAGCCTATTGGGTTCAATTCCCAGCTGAGTCCCAGATTTTTTCTGGGGTATCTTTTCTCTCAACATTCAATTGACAAAAAATTAGCTCTAAGCAGCAAAGAAACGCTTTTCACGAACTTCTTAAGCCACGAAACTCTGTAGCTTTATGGTATCTCGTAACACACCTGTACTCGCTTTAACAACAATGGCCTCAAAAACATCTCCCAAAGACAGAGCTTCCGTCCCACAACGTTCTCGCACACACGAGACCACTCCTCTTCCCACTCTCCACCCTCCACACCCTCACCCATCACTGATGAACGTCCGAGAAGGTCGTACACGGCTCCCCTTATGGCCGCCAGTCCTTTTATGGAGGTGACGTGTTGTAGAAGCTGATTTACTCCAGTTTCAACATCAGACTGACAGCTGTAGAAGAGAGAGAGAGAGAGAGAGAGAGAGAGAGAGAGAGAGAGAGAGATCCGAGTGATCAGTTGGGAAAAAAGGAAACAGAAATAACACCATAAAAGGCTATAAATAGCACACAATATACTTGTCTATATAATACAAGTTGAATATCCTTTCCCCTCCCTTGTATGCATCCCCACAACAAATCTTCCCCTAACAACCACTTCACTGCATACAGCATGTCACTATATATAGTAGAGAGTACTGTTACCAAGGATACAGGCCTTTGTGCATGCAGATGTGGGTGCATGTATTAACTAACACTATTGTTTGGGAGTACACAGGTTTTGCTGTTGCATTCAAAACTGATGACATAAAACCAAAGGTAAGCTGTACAAGTTCATTATAAATCTTCATGTGACTTTTACCCACAGTTATGGAGAACTGGCACTGTTTTCCAAGAAAAAATAGTTGAAGTCATTTCTTTTTCCCAGCCACACACTCATGAAACAATTGAACAGAGAAGGAAAAGGACTCCTTTTAGGGAAATTCACAGCAGGGCGTAGCAGCTGAAATCACCACCAAGGATATAGGTGTTAGATCATGTTTGGAAAATTAATGATGCCTCAATCTATCAAGTTGCAGGAATTTTTTTTAAACACTCAAAATATATAACTGTATTGCACACGATACGCTTTACTAGTATAGCTAGAGTACTAGTTTTCCAATCGTTAGTTGTACTCAGTCATAAAACTAATACAGAACAAGGAAGTTATGGTCGGTCATACGATAGCAATTGATAGTAAGACATTACCTTTAGGATATTGAATCACACACACAGTTACACACACACACACATAGGCAACTATAAAATTTTCACAATTTTATACACACAAAAATATACACACACACACATGCACACGCACACACGCACACACACACACACACACACACACATGCACACACACACACACACACACATGCACACACTATGTGAATGTCCCATTGGGTGCAGGTGTTCATGCACACAAGTACACATATCACTAGCAGATTGAATTAAACACGGGCCATGGAGCAACAAATGATATCAGATATATCAAATGGCAAGAGCACTCTTTTAGGAAACCGGCTAGTAAAGCATAGGAAAACAAATGCTTCATTTAAGGAGACTCTTCAGCTATGGTATGGTAGGTTACAGGCAACACCAAACAACAACAGATGTATAGTCACAAAACGACCACTCATGCGCTGAGCTGGGTCGAAATCACATTACAAATCAGATAGCTATAATAGTGATATAGGATGGGAGAGTCAGTCGAGTTTATAGTAAACATGTTACATTGCATGCAAGATTACATTCAGCTGTGTGTTTGTCCTTATTGTGTAGTGAGTGAGTAAATAAGGGGAGCTACCGTGAACTCTGCTGCCAAGGGTATTGTGTTGAGATTACTCCTTAAGGATGCTTGAACACAAATGTAATATTGTATGTATTATGTCTACTTCCGCGTGTGTAACAGCTTTGTAGCTTTGAATAAATCATCTAGCTTGGTTTTTGGAGCAAAAGATCTAGAGCATGTCATGCACAGTAGCACTCAACACAGGATCCTATAACTTAGCAACCATCATATGCAAACAAGTCCGTATGGCTGCGACCACCAGCATGATGTTACTCCCACAAACATTCAAGACGATACACTTCAAAGCTGTTATACCAAAAACAAACACAATAGGAAACGTAAAGATGTGAAAGCATACAAGGTGCCGAACCCTTGGTCTACTCACAGGACGAAAAGTACCAAAGTTGCCGAACTCTTGGTGTACTCAAGATGAAAGCATCTAAAGTGTTAAATCTTTGGCGCACTTAAGAAATCTTAGCTAGCATAGACATTGAAGATGATGGGCAGAGCACAGTCCATGATACTAGGAGGGAGGGGCCTGGGGACGAGGCTAAAGTGGATGCACACCAAGAGTTAAAAATGGGCAGTAAGTAGGATCAGCTCTGATGCAACCACCTTCTGATCAGGCTTCACCATTAACGTGTCACTCATCACTTGGCTTATCCACACAGGGTAAGTCAAAACCACTCAGCAGCAGTATAGCTAGTGGGCTACATAGCAGGCTCTTTCTTCCTGCAAAAATTTCTTGACGGTTAAGAGAGAGCTGACAATGTATGTGTGTGTGTGTGTGTGTGTGTGTGTGTGTGTGTGTGTGTGTGTGTGTGTGNTGTGTATGTGTGTGTGTGTGTGTGTGACACCACAGACTCACGTTGAGAGCCAGTCTTCGGTAGAGCTGTGGACATCGTGGACAGGTATCTCCATCATGACCGAACTCCTCAGAGAGGGGGCAAACCCGACCACTGACGGGGGGAGATGGTGGGCCAGTTCCCCTGGCAGCAAATCATCTATAAGACCTACACAATACATAGGAGAGGCAATGGAAGCACTCAACATAGTAATGGTATCAATACTCAAAGCTATTTCCCCCACCAGACAATCAAAAATTATAGTAAGACACTTTCAAGAAAGATAACTTTCATTGCGGGTTCAGGTCAAAATTTAAACTTTAAAATTTATGAAGAAAAAATTTGCAGATTGGCTTCCCTCTAGGGATGTAGCTACTGGTTGTTGTTGTTTCTTGCTCAAAGGTTTCCTGCTCTACCCATTTCCCATCCTGTAACGATACCCTCTTGCAAGGTGGTGTGACCTGAACTGTGCAGTGAACTAACCTAATTTTTGGACTCATTTCCTGGGGATCTCAAGCTTCCCCCCTAATAATTATACAGTCATTCCGTACACACTTTAAGGCCTTGATCCTACATAGTGTCATCCCACCCCATCACAAGTTTGAGTGCAATGAGGAAAAGGAGAGATTGAAGGAAGTCTTTTGGCATGATTTTAGGACAGACAGAGGAAACTCCAATTTATCTCCTGTTGGTGGAGATTTTTGTCAAAATCAGATGACTTGTTCATGCTTCCTACATGAACACACACACACACACACACACAACACATGTGCACGGTGTTATGTTACTGGAGTTATTGGAAGCAGGTGATATTATTTGAATACCGCGCACAAAAAAAATGTACAACCAATTATGGTAGGTGCAATAGTTTTGATTCTGATCTAATGCACACACTGCAACACACACACACACACACACACACACACACACACACACACATAGTGACCATATCATCCATCCTTAGCTGGCAGTTGAAATTTCATGCCATTTCATCATTCATTGTACAATTATGCATATTAATAGCATTACAGCTAGCTCAATCTGCCATTTCATGTTAATTCTATATGTGCATATTAGACTTCATAACTATCAGATGATGCTTACATGCAAACATAGGAGTGTGCTCTCAAACAATGTCACAATTAACTGATGTAATTTCTATTTATGGTAACGTTGCTATATTTTGCAGCAGATGGTCCACTCTTGTTTACTTGCCTAAGGCTACATATATACTCTATATGGATTACACTAAAGACACTATTATTGCAGAGGGATTGAAGAAAGGTATTGCCAATTCATTTGATTTTAGCAAATTTAGCAAATGAAGACATTTTCGTTAAACATTTCTCAAACGGTACTAGTTGAAGTTTTCACTTCTATCAATCTTATTATATGCAATAAATTTTTCACAAATAGTATATAGCTCCTACTGAAATTTTTAAATCTTCTGAGTAATTAGAAAGTCTAGCCTCATAAACCAGGTCCTTCCCGTGGGCTTTATAATGCTAAATGCAGGGAGGACCAGGTTAGCAATAAGCACAGCATAGAGGGACCTGGTTTATAAGGCTATAAAAGTCATCAAAAGGACCAAGTGAAACACATATGAACACAAATGGACTTAGGTCACGTCTAACTCCCCAACACATGCATGAAAGTTACTCCACAACATGCAATAATTCCCATACTTTATGTCATCATGCATCACACAGTACAACACTGTATACTATATAATACCATTACCTAGTCAATTTCCCCATTGAGGTTTGTATTGAGATGGTGATTAGCGTACTACATACATAGGCCAGACACGATGGAGCCACATTCAATGGATCGTGAGACATTCGAGTAATGGCCAACTGGTGTCAGTGGCCCTAGATCGAATAAACTGGAAGGAAAGCATCGGTCTTGTCATAACCGAGTGTTACACGCGTGAGTGATCAACTACTCATCTTACAATGGTAGCTAGGTAGCAAGTGTATATAGCGTAGAGAGCTAGTGAGCCTTTTATTGGATTTCAGCGTTAGTTTTACGTACATTCACAAATCTTGCTACGTAACTAACTGAAGGCACACAGAGTGCACAAAAGCTTGTGGTAATTGTGATGATTAAATTAGTGATGCTTTATTACTACATGGAAAAAAAGAAAAAGCCCACACACTAGTCATATTCCCAGTTCCTGGTTCCCAGACAACAGTAGGGTAGGGTAGGATAGGAAAAAAAAAAAAATTTAAAAAATTAAACAAAAAACTTTTAAACTAAACCTTTTTTATAAAAAAAAACACAATATAAAAAAACAACAACAGTAGGGTAGGGTAGGATAGAAAAACAAAAAACTTTAAAACTAAAAATTAACCTTTTTTGTTATTTATGCCCAAACAAAAAACTGTTGGGCAGCTGGCATGGGATCATGGTTGGGTTGTTTTGTTTCCCACATGTACATACAGTGCAATCCTCTGAGGTATTGTTATTATTGTAGGGACCACTAGCAATTACTGGTGAGAATTCACACGACACACCTATCAATTTGTGCAGAGATGCAGCAAACGCTGCCTATGCCAAATATGATACACTTGATAATCTTTAAAGATTATAATTCGGGTTGGCCTCACACAGACGCACTTTAGCAATAATACGTTAACTGAGAGTTGTGAAGTCGAATTGCATTACATGTGCAGGCAAAGAGTAGGCACTCTTGAAACACAATACAAATATAATATTATAGCCAACTATCTATTATTATAGCTTACTAATTGAAACATAATAGGGATTATTTCAGACTAGTTTATTACGTGGGTGAAAAAATTCGACCGATTTTACAACATCAAACGAAATGGGAGGTCGATTGATAGTCTACACGACGAGAAATGACCAAAGGTGGAGTGTTTCATCAACTATCACTGAAATGTAATCATCGTCCTAAACTGATATTTCAGGACATTACGTAATAAATATACCATGCATAGCTATGCAATAGAATGCAAGTGCAAAATTAATGATGTAGACAAGTTGGAATGCAAAGAATTTTGAGAATTTGGCTTTATTAAAGTGAAAAGTTGTAAAGTCCAAGCCAAAAGAATGAACGATATGAAACAAATGGTTACATAACAGCATTATAGACAATACACATCAGCCTCATTCCCAGGCTCTCTGCGTACTTTACCCTTTCCTTACGTGTAAGGTAGGTGGGGAGTCTGGGAACAACGATATATAAGCTATACATGTAATATTATAGCTTTATAGACTACATACTTAGTCTACAATGTTAAGGGTAAAGGTCATCAAATCTACATGTGCTTAATAGAGGCGGTATGACAGAGTGCACCCTTGCTGACTCAGCACTTAGAGGTGCATGTGATCAAATCACATTGCAAAGTATTACAGTCACGTGACCTTAATTGCATTCCAATCACGTGATCCCAATACTTGTGCTGAGTCAGCAAAGGCATACTCGTGTTGTACGGTACCTCCTCTATGTACTTACTAGGTTTAGAAGCATCACACTTGCCAGTGAAGAGAACCAGCTTTTCCAAGAGAACCGAAGATCCTGAATGAGAACAAAGAAGGAGGCTTGCGATGAATGCAAAGAAGAGGGTACTAATGTTATAGCTGTACCTGTTGCTTTCTTGCAGAAGATGGTGGATATTTGGAGGAGGGAATGGAGAACAGTTTCCATGAGTTGGCACACTTGACTTTTAATGCTGCGATGACTCTCTAGATACATGAGTGTGTGTATGTATGTATGTGTGCATGTGTGTTTTGGAGGGTTTTTTTGGTGTGTGTATGTGTGTGTGAGTGTGTGTATATATGTGTGACTTTGGAGGTTTTTTTGGTCTATGTATAAATGTATACGTTAGTGTGTGCTAGTGAATGTACATTACAACTCACCTAGTTGAAGCATGCGTTGAATCGCAGTTTTTCTTGCAACCAGAAATTTAGCAAACACCTGTCGGGGCGAGCATCCTTCCAGCAGCACCATGGCACACAGAGACTCCATCACTGCCCCTTCCTCCACATCACAGCATCCCAACTGACCATGGCAACACTACACACAAGGAACAATTCACTGTATTGCTGCTCAAATTATTATCAAAATTATTGATCCCACACATTTTCCTGCTGAAACTACAAGATAACTGAACACACAGATTGACTCATTTCCAGATTCCTATTTACTGTAAACATGGCAGTGCTGTTCATCCTCTATAGCCTTGTCAATTGCCAATGCTCCTGTTTAAAGTATATTTCTTTTTCGCTACTTTTGCTAACTCAAGCGCATGAGATTAGCAAAGTATCAGGAATATGCATGTGTACACCTATTCTTGTTACATAAGGGTCAAGACAGTCCCACTTCTTCTGTATCTTGTTTGTAGTTGTAAAGTTTTTTGTTTGTTTTTCTTACCTCTAGGATCGAGTCTTTGAATCCAATCACAGAGTGCCACAGCCTCTCCACCATGGCTAGATTCGAGGGCCCTGTTCTCCTACCTCCTCCTCTGCCATCGCCACTAGCATTGCTCCTCACAACCAGGCCCAGCTGTGTGTGGATGTGTCGAGCCAGCAAGTAGTATTGGGCAGCTTTCAGGTAGCTTCTTTGATCGAGGCACAGCCATATCTTCTCTGGAGTTTCGGAGAGTAGCTTCATCTGCAAAGCAACTTTATGGCTAGCACTACAAAAGATGGTGTTGATTGATATAAAAACTATGTGGGAACATATCATCTATCAGTATATTACGCAAATCAATTAAGCCTTGCTTATTCCTAGGTTTGCTTATTAAAGGGGAGAGAGAGAGAGAGAGAGAGAGAGAGAGAGAGAGAGAGAGAGAGAGAGAGAGAGAGAGAGAGAGAGAGAGAGAGAGA
>CAXIPT010000006.1:3522062-3538949 GCA_964030475.1 Tethya wilhelma | reverse complement strand
TCACAGAATCACGTACCTTGTTGAGAGGGAGTGGGTGTAGGGTAACTTAAAGTTAAAACTACACTTAAACTCATGATAAAGACCCACCTGTTCTGAGCACGCCTTCATCTCTACAATTGAGTCAGCAGCATCAATGAGATCACGATATCTCTCTCTGCAAACACACACACACAAATCAAAAATTTTCGGCTACGGTGTATATGTACAGATGACAAATTGTGATCAATCGAAAGATCACACACTTACCCAACCATTTGTCTCAAATCCTCTCTCCGTTTGTCGATATCCAACTTTGTCTGTAGCTCGATGCGTTTGATCTCGTCCACATTGTTGGCGTGGAACAGGGCATCAGTGTCCTTCTCCACATCCCACGTCCTGGCCAGGGCCACGGGAGACTGAGGGGTGCTGGGAGATGGACTGGAGGCCGGCTTTGACCCACCGAAGAAGCTCCAGTTGCTCGGGAGTAGAAGCTGGATAGTTTGTAAATTACAAAAATTGGAAAGGGTCGTAAGGAGCACAAAAATCTGACCAAAAAAACTGCTTTTTTCGCTTGATTTTGTAAATACACACAAAGTATATAGACAAAATACCCACAAATAAAGCGTTATTCTACGATTTGGTGTTGTCTGTCACTTACTTCTGCCATTAGAGCTGTAATAGTGAAGAACAGAGCAGCAACAGCTAGTTTCTGACACCCGATTGGAAATTATGAAGAATTCAATATTTCATTTACAGTTCGGTTAATTAGAAGAATAGGTAAAAAAGCACATGTACACAAAAACACAATAAATAACCCCCACAAAAATACACACACATACATACAAAGCACACAATAATTCATAAAGTCGTGTATTAATATTAATTATTGTCATCACACATCAGCTCTTTCCAGATTCATTAACACAATTTTATTCTTTGGAAGTGATTCAACAGGAGAAGATTCAACCACTGTTTCAACAGGTGGAGTGACACTGGAAGCCGATATCGAGGACTTTTCAATCGCACTATCAGTCGTATTAACAACACCAATGGAGAGAAATGAGATGTCACTGGCCAGACTGGTTTGGTAGACAACAATAGCTGCAGTGTTGCTCCTAAAATGACAGTGTGTGCATGCATGGATATTATGTACACTATGTGATCCCTGAATCCTGATTGCTATGAAGTGGCTGTATCATTGTGCATTTCATGCTGCACTAAAGATATCGATACATTGTCAAAACTTCATAAAGTAATAATTACTCAATTTCTGACTATATAATAATTATAATAATCAATCCTCTGACAGGATTGGTGTGCATACCATTCAACGATGGCTAAAGCCGGGAAGCTATCCGAAATCGCAAACTGATTTGATAGGATCATTACTAAAGAATAGTAAGTAGTTAAGGAAGTATCAGTTCACATACTGAACAATCAACAGCAATAACAACAACTAAGTCTTGTATACATTCATTGAATTGTCCATATGTTAATGTACTCTTTTAAGATTTCTACCATGTATTTTTGTCAGTACGTAACATACAATGATTTGCTCCTACCATTAAAGTTTACTGAGTCTGCATTGTGCCATGCAGTATAATATTGTGTGTTAGGATACATCTTCCGATAGTAGCTACACATGCTACTGCTGCACTGATGCTCTTGATGAGAACTGAAGCCCGGGAGATTCTGCCAACCATGTCAAAAATGAGCAACACACTCATGATGTCTTCAAATACAAAGAAGATGACAGCTGCCGCTGTTTAAAACAGAATTTAGTGTGAGCATGTGTGCATGTACGTGTGTCATGTCATGTCATTGTTTAGCTATTCTTTAAAAAAATAGCGACAAGGTATCATTGTCTGTATTATGTGACTACAATTTATAGTACAGTCTTATCATAACTTACACCATAATAATTATTATATAATACCCTGGCTATACTTTATTTAGCTATACCCACTAACTTGTATGCACAAGGTTGTCCTCATTTGCAGCCACCACTGCCACTACACCCAGACACACAGCTGCTACAGCTCCAAGTGTGAATGTGAGCTTTGAGCCCCACTTTGCAACGTGCAGTGCAACAGCCTCAACAAACAACAGCGTGGCTCCCAACATGATGCCAAATCTGAAAGGATACTGCTCTGGGGGGTGTTCTCCACACGCACTGATGGTGGGCAGCCAAGGTTTCACATGACCGTGAGTGACAGCGAGAGTGTAGCAGAGCAGGATGACGAAGCTCATTTCAATTGCTCCAAAGTAGACGAGTACTTTTGCTGGTATTGACCCCAAGATCTTCATATTGTCTATCTATATCAATTTTCACGATTATAAATTATATCTACCCCGTAAAACTCCAAATGTCTGTAGTGGTACCTTTTGCTTTATCTTCCACAGGCATAAGTTTGCATTCCTTTTTCAGGCAATCACATGACATGAAATTATATGGGTGGGGCTCAGAGTCAAACAGCTAGTTAGCTCGCTGCATGCGCATGCGCAAATAACGTCATGCATTGCATAGTAATAACATACTATGGTAATAATAGAACACGTAATAATTTTGGCAGAGCTAGAGCCGGCCATCACAAGAAATTTTTCTTCGGGAAGGCAGGGGTTTGGTCGTCACCGTACGGCACGACAAACATCAACCATCAACCATGTCTAAGATATTCCCTTGGCTTTTTCGCTTAAAGAAGAGAAGAAGTTTGTCGATATTCGTGCTGCTCATTATACTCATCATTCTTGTTTTGTTTGCGACAAGAACGAGCCGCTATCGAAGCAATGATTGGGCTGAACTGACTCAAATCATGAGAGGACTTAGAGGGAGCGAAGAGCAGCAGCTGGAAGTGATAAATCCACTTATTCATATGGGAGCTCGAAGAGATATGAATGATTACAGAGAGGGTGATGTAAATCGTGAACACGGTCATTACATTGTAGATAATTTTGCCGGGGACACCAGCAATGATTCTCTACTTCACAATGGACATGATGAAAATGTTTGGATAAACCAACACGTGCACATAAGCAATAGCAGCAGTACTATTCAGGATCCTGTTACTCAAAACGTGAATGTATCTCTGTGGGATCCTGAATGTGAGTGGGTACGATTCAAACAATACAGTAGCCCTCCTTATTTCTTGACTGCTGTCCTACTTGTAAGGATATATGAAAGAGACAAAGCCAAACTTACAACACGAGAATTGAAACAATGGCTTCAGTATCTTCGCTTTGCAGGCGTTGAACACGTCTATGTTTACGATGCATGGGTGGAACCGAGTGAATCACAGAAGGAACCTTTAAAGAAGCACATAGAAGAGGGTTACGTAACTTACATTGATTGGCATACACATAATCCATATTCAATAGCTAAAACGCAAGTTGCAGCCTACCAAGATTGTATAGTAAAGTATGGTGCCGAAGTGACATGGACTGCTGCTATAGACATCGATGAGTATCCTTTTTCTCCAAAGGACACAAGACCTGGATTTCTTTATCGCTACATGAAACATTTCATTCAGTACCACGTTGGTATTTCAGAACTTACGATGCAAAACTTTCTTTTCTTAGGAAAACCGCTCGACAGAGAATTACTGATTGATAGACTCTGGAGAAGAACTCCCAAGCCATCGAATACGTTGGTGAAACCCATTTATCAACCAAAGAATGTCAAAGCCAATGTGCATCATAATTCTGTCTTTAAAGGTAGAAGTCAGAATGCTCCCTACAGTGAGCTGAGAATGAATCACTACTGGGGGGCCAGACTGCAAGATTGGAGTGAAGATACACCTGAAATTCTCGCAAAAACTCGAGTTGACAAAGGCATGGAGCCGGTTGTGGACACTTTCAAGAAATGTGATAGCTACCTTCGTTCATACATTGAGTGATATGTGTTCAATCTATTCCAATGAGTGCACATGCAAATCATTGTGAAATTTTATCCTCATTATAGTGTGACCACGTGCATACTCTCAACTATGCATGGCATGCATGTTCAAGAATACATGCTACAAGCAGTTATAAACTTGGCTCATGAAGTTGGCTAGCAGTCCTGCTGTTATATATAATGTTCTTTATGTATCTTGAGTTGTTTCGCAGATAGTGCTTCCAAAAAAGTTGGTAACAATTCACAAAGGTTGCATGGGTAATTCAAAAGATAATACACATTGCATTAGTAGGCATTGTGTGAATTTTTTGAATAATTAGTAAGGTAGTAACCAACATGCTTCACTGGTTACATACCTTTGTTGCTATAATGGCATGCGCAATACATATACATGCATACTATCTTTTGAAAAATTTTTTTTAAAAAGACAATTATGTCATGATATCATATTATCTGACAATTATAAACAGCAAACTTGAATGTCAAAAAAAGTGAGTGAAAAAGGAGTTATCTGACATGGCAGTGCTAGCTATGTAGCACATAATTATGTATTAATATTTTGTTTGAAGAGTAAAAAGCTTATAGCTAAACGTATCATTCAGCAGATGTTTGAATATATGTATATTCCTTTATTCAGGTCATAAAGAAACACGACAATGTCATTGATGTTGAATGTCTATTAATATTGTCTAGTCTTAAAATATGTATTTGTCTACATTGCATTACAATCATATTTCTGTTGCTATGGATACCTGAATGGTGTATTTATAAATGTATGGTTTTTGCAAGCATGCCTCATTGAGATTGAGTTATCTACAATGCGTGCGCATTTTGACGATTTCCAAAATGCGTTGCGCAATTTGCAAATTGCGCAAATCGTTAAAACGCGCGGAACATATATGGATGAACAATCTGCATGGGCCACTGCAAATACCCATCAAATACTCTGATGTCAATATTACATAGCACAGTAATTTACTATATAATAATAAATTATAGCTATAGCTGAAATGTTAGTCTGCCAGGGGCCATGCATCTTTTGGTAAAGTCATAATCAAAATTTGTATTTTTCACTAGACATAAAAATTTAATGCAACAGGAAAATATGATTATGCAACAATTGGCCAATGCTATATAATATAATGTTACAGTACTATTTAAAAAGAAAAATAAAGCTACAAAAATAAGTACGGTTTTCTGCCTTCTCTATTTGTGGTATGTGTTAGTGGAGCTATTTCACCAGTTTCAATCCTCCCATAACTAGATGTAATGGACTTTATCACTGTAATCTTGAAGGATGATATGTCTACAGTGAGTAGCCAGTTGAAAACCACTATGCACAAGGTTCCCGTCCTTGAGAGAGAGAGAGAGAAAGAGAGAGAGAGAGAGAGAGAGAGAGAGAGAGAGAGAGAGAGAGATGTATGAGTGCATATGAGTGTACATGTAAATTAAAGCATGTTACAAACATCACTGACAACAAGATAGTGTGTGTGTGTGTACATGTAAAAACACATTACACTGACAGCAAGACAGTATAGATTAGTTTAATGTACAACTTACCATTCACATATTGCTAAATACAACCTGTAATTCCCCCAGTGAGTACCTGCTTAGATTATGTCAATTAAGGAATTCAACCAGCTTTAGGCTGCATGCATACAAGTGAGGCACATTTATGGTAAGAAGAACCCTCTAAACACAGAACAGCTGGAAAGGGAAAACTATGAACAATTTGTTGAAACCACAACAAAATATCCCTGTTTTAAAAATATCCTCAGGAGTATTCCCCAAGCAAACTCAATACACATACTGCTACATATTATTATGTACCTCTGTAGAGTCCAAACAACTATACAATATTAATTTTCAAAACAGGCTTCATAAACATGACATTGTACTATATTATAGCATCATTTTGTTCTTTCCCTGATTGATGATAACTATTATTTTAGGATACTCATTACACCAGCTGCAAACAGGCAGGCAGTGGATGTTAGAGTGAGAAACACTCTTGCCACGACAACTACTATGTAGAATCGTTGCTGACAGACTGACGTAGTTGCTGCTGTTGCCATAGTGATGTCACTATGGTGGCGTCTTTGTTTGTAACAGCCGATGACTGTGTCCAGTGTAAGGATGATCATATAGAGCCAGTAGAAGGAAAAGAAGACTACTGCAGCACCTGTATATGGATGATTGTGTGTGTGTGTGTGTGTGTGTGTGTGTGCGTGTATGTGCGTGTGCGTGTGCGTGTGTGTGTGTGTGAGTGTGTGTGTGTGTGAGAGAGAGAGATGATAGATACACAGAAAATTTAAACTGTCATGTTTACACAATTGTATAAAGAAAGCATATCCGAATTAGACAAAGAAAACTGTAAGTTTATAAACAAGTGCATTCAACTTCCCTTAGTTTACAATAATACGATGCATTATGATAAGCCAGTGGCAGTTGACGTAACTAATAATATGTGTACATGGTGCAATCACGAGAGTGATCTAAAGTAGTAAGTCTGTTTATGTTAACTGTGCTTCAATTTGGCGTGCTGCTGTAGCAGCTAGAGACTAATAACTCCCCTTCCTAGCTATAGAATGGGTGCAATTATGTCATGAAGTATTAGTGAAGTGATACTGGAAATAGTTATTTTTTGCCATAATATGGAAGCTGCTTATTTCTCAGTGACAACATGTGCTGTACATATGTGATGTAGTTCACCCACTAGCCTGGCCTAGCCTCCATTTACAAGACCATACTCATGCATTATAAATTATCAGAACATGTGATATAATATTATGTAGCTCACCTGAATGTACACCACCACTTTCAGCTTCATTTACAACTGCTACCACTCCAAGACAGAGACTGGAAACCACTCCAAAAAATAGTGCCATCTTGCTCTTGGAGAAAGGTTCTTCTACAAGATAGACACAAATCACTTGTACACACAGTCCAACTGCACCAACCAGCATTCCAAATCTGAAGGGATACTTTTCTGGAGACTGTACAGCACACGCACTGATCATTGGTAACCAAGGCTGGACGTGGTGGTAGCCAACAGCCAAGGAGTAGCATAGCAAAATGGTCCCCATTATCCATATGCATGCTAAATGAATCAAGATAGAGACACGAATACTTCCAAGCAGACTCATTATTTTATTTTCTTTAGTAAGCATTCATGCAGGTTAAAGTAAACCCACCATAGTTTTGTCTATGACTCCAGTTTCACTGTTTTTATACAAAAAATTTATAATCTGCTCCTCTGCTTTAGTGAGGTACACACCCCTAGACACACCCACCACAGCATGCAGCCGCATAATTTGACAACATTCGCGAGAATTGATGCGTAGATAATAATTATACGCGAGAATGATAGGATCATGACTGACAGAGATTGAATTTTTTTTTTTTAAAAAAGTAGAAAATCAAAATCATTCTAAAAAAATTGGGCACTCTAAATCTACTATAATTTCCTATAATATATTATACAAAAATTGAACATCTAACAGCTTTGTGCAATATGCTTGAAAGCCTCTACAAGAGTGCCTCGAGTTGCAGTGGGCAGCACCTTCTCATGGGAGTAAGCAGTAGATCCAACCAACTGATGCTGGAGAACTGCAGTCCCTGACAGTTGAGAGTGAGACAGTGCATTCCGAATCCCCGGCTTGGGTAGCGTGTTACAAAACTCATTACATTGATGTTTGAGAAAAAACATCCCAATCCCTTCAACTCCCATGTCTGTGTCTCCATAAACTCCACCGTTTATCGAACCAGACAGAAGGACCGGATCCGACAAATAGTAACAGTCGTTGTTTCAAACACCTTGCAGATCGGCCACCATGATCTCCCCCTTAGTGTGCACCCAGGACCAGTGCATGAAACCTTGCAGTGAATACGTCCCTTCGGCTATGTAGCCATAATTGTTGCAGAATTTTTTGTACTCTCCCGGGATATAGTCTTCAACACTGCACCATTCACCGAGTTTTGGTGGCGTATTGGCATTGCTACCTTCGTTTGTAACCTTTCCAACTTCTATTTCTGTGAACTTGATCGGACGGTTCGTTCTTGAATAAGAGTTGAACCCACTTGCAAGTTTTCCGGCTTTCTTTTGAACTTCTTGTTCCATTTTCCAACCTTTTGCTTCCCAAACGTAGGAATCTTTTTTCTCCTTGACAACACACTTGCGACCAGCTTTGTGTAGGGGTTCTATGTAAGTACCCATGTAGGCTCGTCGAAAACGACCTTCAGCAAAAGATTTTGAGGAAAATGAAGCGTGCAATCCACTTTTTGGCAGATGTCTCGTCTTTGAGAGTGATTCCTGAGCTTTTGGTCTTTTTGCTTTTGTTGGTTTGGGCCTTGAGCTCCTCCAAGGCCACTGGGTCAGATATTTGTAGCATATCACATACACACACGGTCCCAAGGCACCAAGAATTCTGAAGGGATGTTTTTCCACATAGATATTCATCCAGGGTGGCAACTGATGATGATGGTGAAGCTTTACATGGTGGTAGCCAAACGTTAGTAAATAGCAGAGTACAATGGTTTCCACACTCCCTAGCAATACTCTTCTAAGCATCTTGAAATAAAAATTAATTTCTCCCTCTAATTATTGCACCACGCCCACCCCTGCAGACACAGAGTTCAAAGTTCAAAAATCGAGCTCAGTCCTCAACTAATTTTCTATGCATAAAATTAATAATTGAGGTAGAAAAAAGATGTAGGTAAAGTCATGACAACAAATCAATATTTGGAGACCACACAACACTGTCAGTATGCATACATAATCAGTTATCAATAAATTTTGCTAAAATTTCTTAAAATCACTCAAACACTATAATCGACTATATCCCTGTCTGCTTCCACCCATCCATCTCTTGACATTCTCCCACGGTTTCTTCTTTATGACCACATAGACTCCACCCAATAGGACAAGAACAGCTGGCACTCCCAGTCCAACAATGATAGTGATGATGACTGTAAAGGATACACGGTCTTGGGGTGCAGTACCGTAACCAAGTACTGCAGTCCTGTTGATGAGAGAGAGAGAGAGAGAGAGAGAGAGAGAGAGAGAGAGGATTTAAAAAGTAGTACAGAGGAGGGTCTGATTTACGAGGCGTACGTACATGTATACCATAACAACAACAACAACAAAACAAAACAAGACAGAAAGACATATCCAAAGAAAGTACCAAAAACCTACAGTTTGCAACTCTCAGAGAAAAAAAGAGAAAGAACAATTTGCAACTCTCAGAGAAAAAACAGAGAAAGAAGGAAAAACCTGGTATATGCACATCAGATATGGTACTCAGCATCTTATTCACTCCCTATTACGACTACTATAAAACTCACCATGTGCTATAATTGGTATTGAGATAGGAGTCATCCCCTTCAGTGCCTATCACCATGAACCACGACCGAACGATTGGATCGTTATGAAAGATACATTCGGTATTATTCTCAGAGTAGACCCTATTAATTTGCTGTGATGAGGTAGACTTGCGACCACCGTTCTGGTAAGAGATGGGCTTCCATTGGAAATAGCCTCCTTTTCCATCATCAGTAGCGTTCACAGGGTAAGTGACCGTGCTGAAAACGGACGGAGTATATTCGTCATCCATGGTGAACTTCTGTTGGACTTTATTAGTAGAGGATGAGCTATGGATCACAATAAGTTCTAGTGCCAAACGACTACTCGTGTTTGATAGCAAATAGTTGAAGTGCTTCAAAGTTAGGTCAAATGTTGTGGAGTTTTCGGTGAATGCTGTTTTCGGAAAGTGACCCAGTCTGTTTAGGCCAGTTACAGAAGGAGAGTGAGTGTGTGTGTGTGTGTGTGTGTGTGTGTATCACGATTGTTTTATAGTAGAGCAGAATATTTCAAGCAGTTTCATAAAAAAGATTTACTCTGAAACTATTTCTGCAATAGTCTAGAGTAAGTTAACTCCTTCTTACCACAATATTAATGAACTCCGTATCATTTCTCTTTATGTCCCCACCAATAAACGATATATCACTGCTCCTAGGTGATTCAATAATAGTCCAATTGACACTCTTAGAATTCAAAAAGAAGCTTTCATAACTTTTTGTCTCGTCAGCTTTAAAACAGCCCTCCTTGTATAACATATCTTCAAACTTATTTTGAGCACAGTTGGAGCCAGTACAGTTGTACTTTACGGCATTTTTAGTCTTGTTTTTGGGATATGCGGTCACATTGAACTCAATAATCCGCCGAAAAACGACCACCGTGAAAAATGGAGTTGTACTTGCATTGAGGGAAGGAATACCACTCAAGTCACAAGCACTTTTGGTACAGACACCCGTTGAGTTGCTGTGAGCCACCAAGAGGGTGGGATATCCAGTTGTTCTGTTCCTAATATCATCACTAATGTTTAGTTCGAAGTTGTTGATGAAAGAACCGTTTGTGCTCCAAGCGTAATGCATGCATGTGGAGTTGGTGGAATTGAAGGGTGAGGTACGACGATAGAAGTAATCCTCAGTCGTATTGTAAGCTCCTTTACAATGCTGTGCATGTGTAGTATAATATGATTATAAAGTATGTGTTAGTGCTTGTGTTTTGCAGTAAAATTACCAACATAAATATTCATGTGAAGAGAAAACAAAACTCTTTGAAAACTCACAACAATCAGTGGTTCTGAGCTCTTTGCATTTGCTCCAGAGTAAAAGATGAACACAAAAAGAGCCACAAGTGCCTGTCTTTGGGACGTCATGTCTCTACTGAACTTCAATCCATTCTGGTAAGAGATGGGCTTCCATTGGAAATAGCCTCCTTTTCCATCATCAGTAGCGTTCACAGGGTAAGTGACCGTGCTGAAAACGGACGGAGTATATTCGTCATCCATGGTGAACTTCTGTTGGACTTTATTAGTAGAGGATGAGCTATGGATCACAATAAGTTCTAGTGCCAAACGACTACTCGTGTTTGATAGCAAATAGTTGAAGTGCTTCAAAGTTAGGTCAAATGTTGTGGAGTTTTCGGTGAATGCTGTTTTCGGAAAGTGACCCAGTCTGTTTAGGCCAGTTACAGAAGGAGAGTGAGTCTGTGTGTGTGTGTGTGTGTGTGTGTGTGTGTGTGTGTGTGTGTGTGTGTGTATCACGATTGTTTTATAGTAGAGCAGAATATTTCAAGCAGTTTCATAAAAAAGATTTACTCTGAAACTATTTCTGCAATAGTCTAGAGTAAGTTAACTCCTTCTTACCACAATATTAATGAACTCCGTATCATTTCTCTTTATGTCCCCACCAATAAACGATATATCACTGCTCCTAGGTGATTCAATAATAGTCCAATTGACACTCTTAGAATTCAAAAAGAAGCTTTCATAACTTTTTGTCTCGTCAGCTTTAAAACAGCCCTCCTTGTATAACATATCTTCAAACTTATTTTGAGCACAGTTGGAGCCAGTACAGTTGTACTTTACGGCATTTTTAGTCTTGTTTTTGGGATATGCGGTCACATTGAACTCAATAATCCGCCGAAAAACGACCACCGTGAAAAATGGAGTTGTACTTGCATTGAGGGAAGGAATACCACTCAAGTCACAAGCACTTTTGGTACAGACACCCGTTGAGTTGCTGTGAGCCACCAAGAGGGTGGGATATCCAGTTGTTCTGTTCCTAATATCATCACTAATGTTTAGTTCGAAGTTGTTGATGAAAGAACCGTTTGTGCTCCAAGCGTAATGCATGCATGTGGAGTTGGTGGAATTGAAGGGTGAGGTACGACGATAGAAGTAATCCTCAGTCGTATTGTAAGCTCCTTTACAATGCTGTGCATGTGTAGTATAATATGATTATAAAGTATGTGTTAGTGCTTGTGTTTTGCAGTAAAATTACCAACATAAATATTCATGTGAAGAGAAAACAAAACTCTTTGAAAACTCACAACAATCAGTGGTTCTGAGCTCTTTGCATTTGCTCCAGAGTAAAAGATGAACACAAAAAGAGCCACAAGTGCCTGTCTTTGGGACGTCATGTCTCTACTGAACTTCAATCCACAGGCAAGACTACAGAAACCCAGGAACAAAGAAACGATCGACCTTTGACTGGACGGTCACGTGGTCTAGACATAGAATTCATGATCTGCCAGCTCAGCAAATACCATTCATAGTCGGAGTCATCAGCCAAACACTCTATACTCGACAAACATCACCTCTGTTGACGCTGATTGCGCTCTTTTGTTCGTCGGTAAACAACGCCTACTCTACGAAATCCTATTTTTCTCGGCGTCAAACCCAGTGGAGTTGTTCGCACTATCGAGATCAAGTAGTGTAACTGTGACTATCTATCTCTCCCGTTGGAGAAATGTCTTCAGAAGACCCAAAGCCTCCTTCTAAAGGAGAAGGAGAGAAAGTACCGGCTCCAAAAGAAGCTGATCTATTGGATCCCAAGAAGGTATAAATGTACACCTTGGAGTAGTTAATTCAACATAAAAATAATATTTATTTTGGTCAAGCCAATAATTTAATTTGTGTAAACTGCCGTTGTGACATAGCTTCCATGACCGTGCACTTCCTGATTTGGGGTTCATTGTAGTAAGGTTGTGTGGTTCAGAGCATTTATCCTAGTGGCTGTGCATATACATGCCAGATCTGCCAGTTGTACCATGGATAGTGTATACTTTTCACACTCCCTCTTATAAAACCCCACCCACTGGGCTGTGTGGCTTTATATAAAGCTATACCCCCCCCCCCCCATAATTTACAGAGACAACCAGTAAAAGCATAAGTATTAACCTGGCCGTGTTAATAATAATTATTTATGTATGGTAAAGTTTATGATTTGTTTGTTGCAGGCTGATCAAATTGCCGAGCAGCAGTTTAAGTCAAAGTATGGTTTTGGGAAAGCACCTCCTGCTATGGCACAGCGAAAGATATCACAAACGGTTAGTTTCTTCTCTCTCTCTCTCTCTCTCTCTCTCTCTCTCTGTATGTGTCACAATACTGTCAGCTTTCAATCTTTCAATTGTAATAGAATAACTTTACACGTTCGCTAGCTATGGTCTTGATTACTTTCACAATGGTTATCCTTTGCGCTTTGTGCTCATGTGTCTCTATGTGTAGGGAGGAAAGCAGTACTTTGATTCTGGTAGCTACAATGTGGCTAATTCAAGCAAAGACAAACAAGACATAGCATCTCTTCCACATGTCATGAACCCTCATTTAGCTCAAATGAGAGCCAAAACTAATGTTCGTAAAATCAACCCGAGCAAGTTGTCTTCGACAAAGAGCCCACTTGCTGGCTAAGACGGTAGATTATTTATAGACAGCTTATAGTTACGTTTAAAGGACAATCTTTGTTATAATAATATTAATTTTGTTGTTTACCGTTTTCCAAGTACATGCAGCCATTTTCGACTAAAGAGTTTTTGTACATAAATAATTTAATGATGAATGTTATTTCAAGATTGTTCTATATACTCCTGGAATGCAGACATCAATAGCATGCTACTATAATTATGGTACATGTATTTTAATAACCCATTACAGTACTATAATATAATTATAATAATTACTACACATAACTTAATTATTGTACATATTACCTGTATCATTATAATATTATGACTCTGGCCACAAAAGCAAAAAAAATAGAATTTTAAATAGGATAATTATGGAACACACTAGAATATAATATTATTGGTAGTATAAAATTAATAGAACAATTAATGTCATGATACAATGTACTGTACACACATACTGCATTGTGCTATCACCTGTCACATTGGCAGAGCTTTTGGTTTTCTGAGTTTCCCCTCTTCGTACGCTTTACCATGATTCTTTGCAATCACAATCATTGCTTCCGTTGCACTCTTGGTCTCCAACAATTCCTCAGCATATCGGATCTCAGCAACCAATAACCTCAAATCAAACGTCCAAAATATCGGCATGAGTGGATTGATGAATAATTTCGAAGAACCAGTCCTTGACGTCGAATGATAGTTCCCAAAATGACCTTGCATCGCATCTGTTATTGAAGCACAGACGATAGATGGTTGCATGTGCTTTTGGACAGCTTGGTAGCCTTCTAAATAGAGCTGTCCCTCAATAGACTGCCGAGGGACTGAGAAGCAGCCAAAATAGGCACCATTCTTTTCAAGAGTTGCAACATTCTCTAAAAAGAGTCCATGAGACACACCATGGAATGAATCAACTCCAAAACCAATACAACAGAGAAGTTTTGTCGAAACATTTTCAATCGCATTTACAGCTACGATGCTTGACTGATCTTCGGTCGGGGTGCCCATTTGTTCTTCGTAACCAAACATAAGACTGTCCGTGCCTCCATCAACTAAAACTACTGCATCAATAGAATTTTCCGAACAAATTTTCTGGTAAGCATTTCGTAACTGTTTCACTCCCGTTTCACGCCAAAACGCGTATACTGGCACCTCTTCGTGGTACTTCTCCCAAAACCATTGTGAGAGATAGTATTCCGGGAAGTACTTGTCTCGTTCACTATCTTTCTCGATGCTTGTCGTGTGTGTCACTTTCACACACATTTCACAGTATGACTCTTTGACTTTCGATTCTAAATCAGTGAAAGAGAGATTTGCAAGGAACACTTTTTTTCCCTCTTTGAGAAGAGCAAAGTACAGAGGTAAACCACTCAAAATATCATAGCCTCCTCCACAGCCTGCTATAAGAATTCTCTTGGAGGAAGACAAGAGATCGAAAATTCTCGGCCTGGTAATACTCCATGCTGGTTGGCTCAGAGATTCGGCCAGAGAAACAACCTTAGTGGACGACTTCTTGACACTTGAAGAAATTTTAGATTCAGCCATCTCATGATTGTGTCAGATGGGCGTGGACTCTGATACGCCCACGTGGACGTGTACAATTACAAGCTATAAATGCGCATTTCGCAAACTAAATTCGAGATATCTGTCGTATCAAGCAAGATGGTAGTTAAGTAGCTACCTAAAATTAAAATGAAGTGTCCACCATAGAGAACAGACACACAACATCATACAAGTTCAATTATTACGTGGTGCATTCTTGATGTCACATTGGCAAAGCTATTGGCTTTCTAAGTTTCCCTTCATCATCCACAATTGATGATTCTTTGCGATCACCATCATCACTTCTGTTGCACTCTTGGTCTCCAACAACTCCTCAATATATGGGATCTCAGCAACCAGCAAACTCAAATCAAACATCAATATCCCTATAAGTGGGTTGATGAATAGCTCTGAAGCACCAGTCCTTGACGTTGAATGATGGTTCCCAAAATGACCTTGCATCGCATCTGTTATTGAAGCACAAACAATACATGGCTGCATGTCCTTTTGGACCTAGATAATATAGTGACTAAGTCCCTATTATCTATGGCTTGGTAGCCTTCTAAATAGAGCTGCCACGGTCTCTCAACAGATTGCTGAGGGATTGAGAAGCAGCCAAAATAGCCACTATTCTTTTCAAGAGTTGCAACATTGAGACACACCATGGAATGTATCAACTCCAAAATCGATACAACAAAGAAGTTTTAGAGACACATTTTTGATTGCATCTACAGCTATAATGCTCAGTTTGATCTTCAGTTGAAGTTCCCATTCATTCTTCGTAACCAAACATAAGACTGTCCGTGCCTCCGTCAACTAAAACTACTGCATCAATAGAATTCTTTGAGCAAATTTTCTCATAAGCTTTCTGTAGTTGTTTAACCCCTATCTCATGATAAAATGCATACACAGGTACATATTCGTGATACTTTCCCCAAAGCGTTAACCATTGTGTGAGATAGTATTCAGGAAAGTATTTGTTACCAGAAGTTTGTTTCACTTTAGTTTTATGTGTCACTTTCACACACATTTCACAGTACATCTCCTTGACTTTCCACCCTAAAGATAGATTTGCAAGGAACACCTTTTTGCCCTCTTTGAGAAGGGCAAAGTACAGAGGTAAACCACTCAAAATATCATAGCCTCCTCCACAGCCTGCAATAAGAATTCTCTTGGAGGAATTGAAGACACAAGAGACCGAAAATTCTCGGCCTGGTGATGCTCCAATGTCCATGATGGTTGGCTTAGAGATTCGGCTAGAGAAAAGATGAAGATACACCCACGTCACGTCACACGTAGAAGTCAAATTGCGCATGCGCAGACTGAATCGCATTCCGTACTACAACATTGTACGTACATGCACTTGAAATGTAGCTAGTTTTGTCTAATAGCATAGTTATTTATACAAAATCTAAAAATAAACTGTCATTGATAAATTCATGATAAAATAATTTGTTTGACATGTGCTCCTGAAATAACATTATTCAAAAAAAAATAACCCAAAAAAGTGATGGCTCTTCAAGCTAAAACATCGTTGTTGTAAAATTTATAAAATTTGTAATAAAATGTAAAATTTATAAATCATCAATGATCATACAATTCCAGTCTAGCACTACTGCAGCACTGTTTTAGCAGCAAAACCAACTAGGTTTACTTTTTGATTCTTCGTTCTCGTTCGTAGCAGCATCAGTCACCTGAGGATCAGTGGCTGGCGGTTGTTCTGTGACGACATCTTCTTCAGTTCCAGTCGTTTCTTTTTCTTCGGGTGCCGGCGCTTCAGCGGGAGCTTCACCTTCATTTTCCTGGGTGACGGCATCGGTTATTTGAGCGTTTACATCAGCCATGTTTCAGTCACTTCTGTGCGAGAGAGAGAGAACAAGAAACCCTCCAGGTGTTGGGTGCGGCAATGTACTACACGAATATGCCATTAAAGGACAGATTGCATTATTATAGGCAACTAGGTGTGAGCCTTGACCTCGGCACAGCAGAGCTCCTCCTCTTTAGGCTCCACCCATTTTGTTTGTGGGCGTGTCACACGACTTTGTCACGTGAGTTGATAACAGTTCAAACTGGAAAGCTCAAAGAGGATTTATCATCGTTATGGGACGCCACTACACGCCAAGCCAGTGTTTGTTTACGTTCATAGGTCTCTCCACTTCAGTAAGTACCGCTAAATTAATCTAGAACCTTTGAACATTGCAGGAAATTTATGATAAACACACACATA
>CAXIPT010000006.1:3494169-3522014 GCA_964030475.1 Tethya wilhelma | reverse complement strand
CACACACACACACACACACACACACACACACACACACACACACACACACACACACACACACACACACACACACACACACACACACACACAGGTCACACTATTGGGATGTATTCTTTCAGCTCTGGTGCTCTTCTTAGCTCCAGAAGAGCCTTTCTTGTGGAAGTTTAGTGGGGGAAAGTACACACTGTATCCAGGAATTGGTCTAGTCGTTTCAGCTACTCTCTGTCTCTTTGTCAGTGTGGCTGGATGCTGTGGTGTGTGCAAAGATTCCAAATCTATTCTAACAGTAGTAAGTTAGGACAATCTTATTGAAGAAGTACATAGTTTTGTATATCTAACTCTATAGTAAGTTAGAACAATCTTATTAAGAGGTAACTTTTGTTTAATGTACTCCAAAGTCTATTCTATATGACAACAGTACGTTGGAGTAACCTTATTTTAAAAAGTAGCTTTTGAGTCTATAGTACGTTAGAATAATCTGATTTTTTAAAGAAGTAGCTTTTGTATAATAATATGCACAAAGTCTATTCTTAGCCTTGTTCCCAGGCTCCTCCTTCATGATTATTTTCTTCGAAAATTTGCAAAGGAGGAGCCTGGGAGCGAGACTAGTCAACCTTATTGAAGAAGTAGCTTTGTATAATGCATTTATTCATTCCTTTTCATTGAGAGTAAGGTTCAATGTGATACATGCCAACATATGTTTATTGTGGTGTATTGTAAGAGCTCACCACATTGCACATAATCAATGGCAGTATGAATAGCGGACGCTTGTTTTCTCAGGTTTCGTTATGCAGAACCATATGGCCATAGATACATCATGGGTTAATGGCTGTGTATATCGTGTTGTAAATGTGATTGTGGTGTGCAATGAGATTAGGCTACATAATTCCATTATGTCTTTCTGTACAGTTTGCTATTTGTTCAATCGGCGTGGCTGGCTTGCAGTTGTCCAGTTCAGCAGTTGTCTTCACATTTGCATATACAGATGAGGTATACTATAATAGAACCATAAAGTTTTAAATTCTTGCTGAAAGTGGCCGAATTTTTATATCATGAAAATTTGAAGGACCAGCAAAAGTCCCCCACTATAATGATGGTACTATTGTTGTACTGCAGATCAAGAATGAGCTGGGTAGTGACCTGTGGGTAGAGGTAAAGAAATATTCTGAAAATTCCACAGTGATTGAGAAGATCCAAAACGATGTAAGATATGCGTGCTATGTTGTAGTGTTTGTATGCTCATAGCAGAATCTGTGCCAGTAATTTGCTGTACATCTGTAGAGTTCAAATCTTTTTTGGTCCACTCATATTGCCAGGAATGCATGGCTAACTTGGCAGCACTGTAAATACTTGGCAGCTGAAAATATATAGTTGGTAAAGGGTCGTCAAAATAGATGCCGCTACATTAGAATCTGTACCGATAGTGTGTACAAGTATGTTGTGTAAGTATGAGCAATTGGTAGAACAGAGAGTAACTAAATTAAAACATAATTATTGTGTAATGGGACTAGTTTGAAACAAATCGTAAGTACTTTAGAGGGTTTGGTCTGATATGGAATATCTGATCAATTGCCATTTGCATTAAGAGCTTAGTACATGATGTTCTCGATTCATAAGTTACATACATACATGCATACATATGAATAACAAGTCTACAATAACCATTCTCATCTTCTTACACTGACCTGTAGAATAAATGTTGCGGTGTTCACAACTACACTGACTGGATGAGTTCGGACATTCCGTGGAGAAACCGAACCAGTGACAGCATCCTAGCACCTGAGTCCTGCTGCTCTCAACTGGATGAACCCTCTTCGAATTGTACAGAAGATCCTAACAAATTGCACCAGAAGGTAAACTCTAGAAAAGTGACAAAAAGTTTGTTTGAAAATCTTTTTTGTGTGTTTTTTCTCTGTGTGTTTTTGATAGGGTTGCGTGTATGTACTTGTTGAGAGGCTACAGGCAGCTGTGGATGCTGTATTGGGACTGTCAGTAGTTATTGCTCTTTTATTGGTGAGTCTTAGAAATTAGAATAGAGATTTGCATGCCATGTGCACACATACACAGTCACAGACTTAACCATGCATACTATTATGCATAATATTATCTCTCAAATTCAGATCATTACATCAGTTTTAGGCTGCTATGGAGCTCTACTTATATGGAGATACCAACAATATGACATTTTATGATAAGAATCATGTCACTTTCACTTTCTGTATCCGTTATCTTGTTTGTTTGTTGCTAAATTATTAAGTCCCCCCATGCACTTGTGTATTTGCAACATTAAAATTGTTTTTCTAAATAACCGAAAAAAGAAAAATTGAAAAGAAACGTCAACATTCAGACAACAATGTTCAACCGCTTGACTAAAATACAACTATTCTGTTTGCTCTTTGTCGCTTTGGTGCGCGGATTCTGGCATCCAGAGACTAGAGAGATTACCGAAGATTATGACTATTTCTATGACGACGAGAATTCAACCAACAGCACAACTGATGAAACCACCACCGCGACCCCACCGCCTCAGCCCATCCTAAGCTCAGAAGCTATAGCCAACATAGTAGTCACATGTGCAGCCGTCATCTTCCTCACAGGTTGTCTCTGTTGGCAAATGTACTCCTTCAATAGCGTGGAACAGAGAACCAGAGTGAGAATGGCATTGGAGAGAAACAAACAGATCGATCGTCAGATTGCTGCTGCTCGATCGAAACAGCAACAGACCAAAGAGAATCATATCAAAGATCAAGGAAGAGGAATAGGTCAAGTAGAAACTATCAAAGAGCCGGAACCTCAAGTTGGGAGAACTGAGCAAAAAACTGGTCCTATAAACACATTGTCAAATAGTGGTGGTAGTAGTAAGAATTCGGATGCAGCAGTGGCCAATAAGAGTGAACGACCACTGCAGGAGCATGATAGTGCCACAGGTGAAGAGATACGTGTGACAACGAGCGAAATTGTCGTTGATTTAGAAGAACAAGTGGAGGAAAAGAGTGACCAACAGAAGAATGGTGACGGTCGTAGTGGAACTGGTGATGTGTTAGTTGATGTGTCGTTAGATAGTTACAACCCACAAGACTCGACTGTTTTACTTGTTCAACCCGCTGGTCCAGTATGATTACTAAAAATATTATAATGATATTATTATAGTTATTAGTGAGTACGTCCTTTTAAAAATAATTTTTATTTTTGGATTGAGAAGAATGTTTGTGTGATTCATAATAGTATGTTTTGTTAATTCCTGCATAGTGACTGTTATAATTATACCCCACATGCACATGACAATGATTATTATGATACTAATAATTATTGCATGTGCTGTTCTACAGCAAGCCTGCATGATCAATGGATCAATCATCAATCAATATTAATTAATTAACATATATACATCCACAAATAATACTTTCAGATAATATATATTATGCACTATATAGCTCATGCAAAGCAAAATCTATGAAATGCATGACCTTGTGCAATCATAATTACACAGAGAAATTGTCAATAATTTTAAATTTGTTCCATTCACTATAAGTTGTGTGACATGTATGTAGTGCCATATGAGTGAAGTCGGTAAAGATTGCTGTGTTATAAACAAGTTCAACTTGAGTCCATCAGTATCCTAAGACGTCTAGGGGCATTTGTAAAGGCCCAATGCTCTCAAATTGCTGGGCTGCTGTGGTTCTCCCTCGCAACATCTGAAAATCTCTCGTGTTATTGTTCTAGTTGTTACCCTGCAAAGTTAAAGAAAAGTTCGATAACTTAATGCATGTATACACAAATTTCAAGTGGTGATTGTGTGTGTGTGTGGGTCCTGGGTAAGTGTCAATGAGTTAATAATGCCATAGTATAATATTATAGTAGCCGGTACATGTGTATAATGTATTATATCCTAACTTGTGGTTGTCAGCTGCTTTGAATTGAAAGCCATTCAATAGCCTACCCAACCATTCACTTGTATGCATGCTATAGAGGATATCATGAAGGCGCTAGGCATTGATGTTGATTGAACTGATCAAAATACTGAAAACCTATATTACATCCAGGCTCAAGCCTCAATGTGGTTATGATAATACTAATTTTACGTTAGTGCATGACCATGTAGTATGTTAATGATGTATATGTGTGGTTAATGCATGTGGAAAATATGATTGACTCACCCAAATACTCCAACACTGAAAGTGCATGTAAACTTGCAAAGTCTGTCCTGGTCTGCTGTAACGTAACTGCTGATCTTTGCAGGACCAGATACTTTTGAACACGATCCAAGATCAGTCACTGGAGCATCTGTCTCTTCAGGTGGAGCTGTAAATAAAGAAAAAGTGGATGGCGGCAAATCATTATGCATGCAATGTTGATGATAGCTAAAAATAATACTTCAAACCATAATAGGCCTGTATTATTACATGCACTGTGCAGAACAGAGCATGTAACAGTTCGATACAATAACCATGCATACATGCTGGTATGCATATAATATTATGCATTAGATGATTTAACTTACGGGTGGTAGGTGGTGGTGGTGTAGGTCTTGGTGGACTGCAAAAGAGAACACCAGCGGGAGGACGTCCTTGTTCTCTAGCAATGTCGGCAATGTTGAGAACTGTTACAAAGTCATTTAAAGTTGTAGCACTGTCTATGCTTGGAATGAGGGCAGTGAATCCTTTTGGACAGGAATAAAACCTTCTCACTCTACACAAAACATAACAGGACAGAATGCAGTCATAACTTTAGCTGATACTATTCAAAGTATAGTATTAAGACAGTATATTGAGCACATACCAATCCGAGAGAGCTCATGCAATTCAATACATACAATGTCATGTAAGCAAATGACTTGAACGTACCTGTTGCGGCTGGTTAGGCAGAGATGATCTTCAATTCCTGGTACGGCATCAGCATTTCTGAAGAGACGGATTTTATTGTCTTGGAAGTCTCTTCTAAGATCTCTACAGCGTTGAAGTTGACCGAGAGCAGGGGCGACTTGGCAGAGGCCAAGGATTGCGATGATTGCGGCTGAAAGGAAGAGTGCCTGTCTGAATTCCATCTTGCTTTATGAGATTTTTTGAGAATTTTTCTTGACTCTTTAGCTATTGCTTTTGAGTGTCTATGGTCTGAGTTAGCTTGCTGTGATGAGAGAGTAAGCGCACTCACTCGCTTTTATAGTCAGTGTACGCCGCGCCTCGGCCTCAACGCTTTGACCACATGTACATACAATGGCCAACAGGAAGTGTCAAGTTGCGCATGCTCAATTAAGGCTTCCGCTTCCGCTCCGCGATTGAATTGTGTGAAAACAAAAATTATTCTTCATGCAAATTCAAACCCTTCACAGCCATATCTGATTGCAATAAGAGTCTTGTTTCTCAGTTCTTGTTCACGAGAATAATCAGTCAATTTGAGCATGTTGAAACAAGTCGAAGCTTGTGGAATCTGTGCAGTATAAATTTATCACGGTCAAAAGTTGCTGAAAACTGAATATTTGCTTACTTTGTCATTGCCCGGTATAAGTGATATAGTAAACTTTGTGTAGCCACCAAGGCCCTGTATTTTCAATAGCAAAAATGGAACATTTAAGCTAAATAATGTTAAAGACCCACTCCATAGCAACAAGTAATAATGCATGACATTATGGTGCAATAGTCAAAATTGGAAATTAGAGTATTTGAAGCATTTAACAAGATTATTGAATAAAAAGCTAGTGTTTAATAAATACTCCATAGCAACAAGCATGCACATGACCATTCTTTTGTCTATAGAAAACGCTCCAAAATTATTCTAAATTGGAAATTAGAGCATTTAACAAGACTATTGAACGAAAAGCTAGTGTTAAAAAATACTTTATAACAACATGCAAGCAAGCACATGACCATTCTTTTGTCTACAGAAAAATCAAACAAGGCTCAAAAATTATTCTAGACACCATAGTGCTGTTGATGAGGTGTTAGGACTGACTTGTAAGCTGTTGAACCCCCCAGCAGGGACCCGGGGGGAACCGGTGGCAAATTTCAACAGCAACGCTTTCTCTTCCTCTTTGAGACTGCGTACCAACCTCCAGAACCAGACAATGATGTCATCATTGGGGGAAAACCCTCTATACTGTGTGTGTGTGTGTGTGTGTGTGCATGTGTGTGTATATAGGGTGGGATTTGATTGTAGCAAAGTATTTATGAATCTGAAAAGCTTGACATCTAGGTAGTCTGGTAGTCGCACACACACAACACAAATACACACACCTACACAATGTGGAACAAACAAGTAAATTTCAGTTGGCACCAAACCAGCCCAAGCCGGACAAAATGTCACGTCTCTCTCTAACGTCTACACACACAGTGCATATTTCAGTACCAATTTCAACATTAATTCCGTATCTATCATTATTAACTGTTACACAGATGCATTATGTGTTTCTACCACAGTTTTACCACCGATGATCTAACATTAGGTCATACAGCACATATCATTGGCAAGGAAATGCAATCAACACTTACAATATTATATAACATTTACACAGTACATGTACTGTAATATTTATACAACAGCCCACCTATTTTAAGCTATTCACATAAAAGGACAAGTGAAAGGCTAAAAATATTTGATAACTGCAACTGTTAAATGATTTCGTGGTTAGGCCAGAGCTGTGACAGTACTTCCTGGGTGTATAGTCAGGGGTGTCTTATTGCAAGGAAATGCGGAAAACCACAGACAGTAGCAAATGAAGGAAATGAATACCCGAGAAACGTCACAGGATAGAAAGGAGTTCAGATCTCAACCGGAGTTTATAGTTCTGAAGAATCCCATTTAATAATAAACCAGCAGTACAATGGGACGAGAAGAATTCTTGATGAACCTCAATGACCTCCCCACCCCACCCCGATCCCATACTTGCAATTTATAATAGACTATTGAATCAGCATTCATTAAAATAAACCACACTTAAGGCATAACTTCCTACCATCAAGTTACTTTGGTGTATAGAATCACATCCACACACATACACATGCACGACAGAATAAAAACTAGAGAAAAAAGAATATCTGGAAAATAACCAAAATATTCGTTTTCTCTCAATGAGCGTTGCTTACCACTGTGTTGTTGTACCAGTCATCAACGTCTATGGTAGGAACACCAGAGAGGAGGAGAGAGAGCTCGTTGGGAGTGAAGATCTCAAGACACCTCTTTGGAATCACCTGAAACAAACAATAAACAAACAAACAAAAAAACAAATAAATAAATAAACACAAGTTATTACTGCATGTCAAGCTCTTGCAGGCAAATACATGTACATCCTGGTTACTACTCACAGGTTTACATAGCTAGCGAAAATAAATCTCAAATGAACGAGTTGTGTCGACTCACTTGCCAAAAGCCTCCCAAGAAGGCAGCCAGCTCTTGCTGCACGCTACTCTCAAGTTTGAACTTTGATACGCACTCAACATATTTCTCCTGTGCAAGAATATAATGGTACTACTTTAGCCGGTGACATGGGAATCAGACATATACATCATAATAATCCATTCTCATTACACAGCATGGGAACCAGACACACATTGACAATCCATTCCATTATTCAACATGGGAATCAGACACATAATAGTGTCCATTACATAGGATTTAACAAACCATTAGACATGCACAGGTACATAAGCTGATATATAGAGGTCAAAGTACACTTGAACCAGCTGAGTCTTTGTATTTCCAGGACAACAAAAGCCACACAGCAAACGGTTTTCAAAAATGGTCATCCTGTGATGCTACCAAATTAGGAATAGTCCCAGTCTTCACTCTCTCAAGTGCAACTACTTCTAACCATTAATAAGTAAGTCTTCTATTTACAACACTGCAACAATCCACTAAAAGGTGTCAGAAACGAGATACGGCTTGGAGTGAAAAGTGAAGTTTGACATCATTCCCGAGACAAAATGAAATCCCGAACCCTTATTAGCAAAGGGTGTACAAAAGGTGTTGAAGTGACATCAACCCTTAATGTCATTTATGCGCACACAATTGACACGGTTGGTCCAGAAATGAGGTCACCTAATACTATACTGTAGCACGTACAGCTGCCATGTGTTGCATGCACGAGCATGCACATGTAATGCATGTGTACCTCATCCTTTATGCTAATCACTCACATGCTCTGTACTATTTGCACACACACACAAAGGACAGAGGGCATACAACAGACCTTATTCTCTTTTGTGACTTGAACAGTTCTCCCGTTCTCCTTAATAGGAATATCTACCGTCTGTTCATTCCAAGGACACTCGACCGTTAGCACAAACGTAAGATCTAAATCTGAAAGAGAAAATTCCGCAAATAAAATGGAAAATTCAAGACTATAGAAATAAAATATTTGTTTGTTTTATACACCTTCTATGTCATCACCCTTGAGGTATTCAGTGTAGCTGTAATACAAGGAGTGGTCAATGGAGTCTAAATCCTTAGGATGACTGAGAGGCAGACCAACCAGCTGCAATAAGCAGAGAGAGAGAGAGAGAGAGAGAGAGAGAGAGAGAGAGAGAGAGAGAGAGAGAGAGATCAGAGATACATATGTCATAATGATCAAACTCAATTGCAGTAGTCCTGCATGCTTGAGTGTTATCTAGAATTCATGACCAGTAAGAGATTTGCTAGTTTTCTAATTTTGTAGAGACTACACAAACATCACTTTTCTGAGAAAAGGGGGAATACTCCTTGAAAACTTCTACCTATACTAACCTTTACACCTCCTCTGCTGCATGACACAAAATGAACGGGGACACACACACACACACACACACACACACCGCTGTACAAGCAGACCCATCACATGCACTCGTACACACACACACACGTTCCATACTTGGTGCAATGGGAGAGCCCGAAGCTTCAACATGCACACACAGCCAGGCAAGCAAGTACACACGAGCGTGTGACCAGTGAGTGAGCTTCAAGAGCACCATGATCTTGACGGTGAAGTCCACCGTGACTACACCATGTGACGGTAGGAACAAAGAGGGCCTTGCTGCACATGATAAAATCCCAAGGCTTGTGGCTTGTAACCATATGCCTTATTTCACCATGGTGACTGCCAATAGAAACCACAGCAATGATTAGGGAAGTAATGCAAGAGGGCATGACCACTTGCACAATCACAGGCACATCATGATGATGATATAAGAGGCTGTCCATTTCCATAGAAACAACTTGATACTGTACATGTGCCTGTACTTGAGCAACTATTTCTTTCTTCCTTTGAAAAAACAGCCAAAAGTGAGAGGATTTCCTGATGAGGTTAAGCTTGGTTGTAAAAAAAAAAACACAAATAAAAGTGTAAAGGTCATTTCCAGCTACACTAACCATCAAATAAACACACAAAAAGGATCATCCTGTGGGCCACCCTTCAAATGAAGGTAGAGTTACAAGTGTCAGGCTTATAGGCAGTAAATTCTTCTCTATACACTGTTGCTATGTAGTTTTGTCTAGGCATCTCCAACAAAACAGCTGCTATTAATTTTGTACCCTGTAGATTTTCTACTTGCTATTAGTGACAACTGAATTAGTAGCAGACACATTAATATACAATGTGTTTGAAGGCTAGTGAGAAAACCTGACCAACAGTTTATCCTTTCAAAGAAGCTAGCCTATAAAGACAAGAGAAAACAAGATACACCTTTCTTTGTCTCTGTGAGAAGAATACCATGAGTGTGTAAACACACACACACTGCTACCCACAACAAGCATGGCTGGATGCTGGATGGTCCTCACATACACTCTTTACCACCCCTTGAGACTATATAATATTATACCATGGTTACCAAGTATTGGGTAACTAGGGGGGCTTTTAAGTGGATGCTATGGCTTGAGTGCCACTTGAGTAGCCACAACACACTGGCACACAATTGGAAGGTAGTAATTTGAGTCACAGAGACAACCAAATAAGCTAAGGACTTGTTCCTGTTTGTCAATAGTGAGTCATAGAGTATACTTTTTATTTCTATTTATCAAAATTTCTGTGGTAGGAAGTATACATATTATTAGCCTCGTCCCCCAGATCCCCAGGCTCCCCTTTGACCTTTTACTCGTAGAAAGGGGAGAATGGGAATGAGGCTAACATATCATTGCAGTCCTTACAGTTACTAACTTCAGTTGCTAGGTAAAAAATAATGATAAAAAAGTACATACACAACACTCTCCACCCTCACACCAAAAACTGGTGTTACCTAGCACACATCCCTTTTATCACCATACATATTATTGCAGTCTATACCTCCCCTAACTTCAGTTGCTAGGTTTAATGAGTACACAACTTATGAGAAGAACTCACAGTTTACATGGGCCGAATGTGGGCTACAAAGTGCCTTATGAAATGTTTGCAACAAGGACAGCGACCACTTGAACATAAATTCGAAGCTTAACAACCACTAGGTATCACACCAACGTAGTGGAAGTAAAAGTCCAAGTTCACAATATCTTCCGTTGTGTCGTGGACAAGAATAAATTTCACACATTAATGGACCGTATCAAATGCACACTTAGAAACTTTTTGCTAATTCTACGTCAATGTTTTGCCTTACATTGCATTGTATTGCACCACCCAATAGGGAAAGTTAAAGCACCAATACACAATGTATGATATTGTGAACCAGGCCTAAACACAACAGCACCCAAAACTACTTGATTCACAATTACAAACTCATGACAGAGTAACCTTTTTCCAAGGCTTTAAAAAAAAAAAAAAACTCTTTGAAATTACAAAAAAAATAACACAAAAAAGAAGGACAGTGAGAATAATAGACAATATTGGTGGCACAATGCAAAGCTATAGGGTAAGAGAGGAGAAAACCAGTCTTACCTGTTTTAGCAGTGGTTCTGAGAGAGATATGCCCACAGTGTCGCCATGGAAAAGAGCATAAGCTAACAGACTGCCAACTATCTTGAGATATTGGGTGTGCATCTGCAAGAACTGTGGGCTTAAGACGGAATAGAAGTACTTGGAGAAGACGGAGCAAGGCTGGAGACTGAAATACGAGTGTGTGTGTGTGTGTGTGTGTGTGTGTGTGTGTGTGTGTGTGTGTGTGCGTGTGTGCGTGCATGTGTGTGTGTTTGTGTGTGTGTATGTGTGTGTGACAGAGAAAGACAATGATACAATAAGTGATAGTACACCTCCTACCATAGCTGTCCTTCGGCTGAAAGTTTAAAGAGTCTTTCATTTCCATCACCTAGCGCCTGACTTAGACAAGACCAAAATTCCCGCCTTGGACCACTACAGATACCTACAGTATACACAACAGACGCAATGCAAACAGAATGACAATTTAACACATTGTAACATAGTATGTTAGCACAGCCTCATTCTCAGCCCCCCTAAAAAATATCTTTTTTTTTCCCTTCAAAATCTCTTCTTCATAAAATTTGAAGGAAAACCTTATGAGGCAGGTGTTAGTTATCTACTCCTTTACCGTGTCAATAAAATGCTGAGAGAGAGAGAGAGAGAGAGAGAGAGAGAGAGAGAGAGAGAGAGAGGGATAATTCCCAGCTGAATCCCAGGGATTATTTTCTCTCTCAGCATTTCATTGACACCTAACAGCTTTGTTAGAGCCTCTAGTAGAAACACCTTTTACTGTCATACTCTTTACCATGTTCTCCTCTAAAGGTGACGACAAGAGGAGCCTTCCAGCACAGAGAGGGGGACAAGTCGTGAAGACGCTGGAGGACGTGAGGAAGAAGGCTGTCTCTGGGGACATCACAGAGAGAGAGATGGGCATAGGTGTAGCGAGCAGCATAGTCACTGTGTGTGTATGAGAGAGAGAGAGAGAGAGAGAGAGAGAGAGAGAGAGAGAGGTGCATGAATTAATTTTCAATTATTGGTTAACTTAATGTGTCATATGGTTGTTGTGGGAAAAAACCAAACCACCCACCACCTAAAACCCTGGCAAGAACACTGCACATACAACATACCGTAGTGTCTTCAGCTTCATCTTGAGCCAGGCCTGTTTGTTCTCAAAGCTGAGGAGTGCCATGCAGTGCTTCATGAAGCCAAACCCATCTTCCTCTAGGACAGCTGGGTTGTCACGGATAAAGTCGTTGAAGATGGAATAGTAGGTTTCATGATGAGCAAGAGTGATGAGTAGAGAGCGAACCACCTGTGGTGTGTGTGGGTGTGTTTGATATAGCCTAGCAACAGAATTTCTTTTAAAAAATATTCTTTGTAGGCCAATTGCTGCTGGTTGATGAAAGGATGGGTGTAAAAGGTACTGTATGTGTGGGCATTTTGAAAGAGTAAGACAAAATCCTTTTTTTTTCTTTCAAAATGTATAAAGAACTTTATTTGTGAAATTTTTCTCCCTCAACAATTTTTCTACTATACCAAATGATTTATGTGACAGCTCGAACATAATTATTACTATGCTATACTATTGCAGCTCAACATCTAATCATTTGGACAAATGTGTGTGAGTGTGTGAGTGAGTGTGTGGAAAGAAGCCACCCACGCACTGACACCCACTCATTGACACACACCATAGAGCACAAACCTTGACAGTCTTTTTCCTTCCATCGATCCTATCACTGGGTGCCTTCCTCAGCAACTCACTCAGCACAGACAGCTGCACACAATTGACACACAGTCAGTCACAGTTGTAAAGCTATGGCTAAGAGCAGAGTATACTGTTGTTGTTGTTGTTGTTGTTGTTATTAATAATTATTGACCAATTTACTCTAAGTGACTAAAATTAATACCATATAGTGGGTAATTTTGGCGGGCTTAAAATTTAGTGAATTTGCATTTTAGTATGATTGGTGATTTAGTTCTGCATGCTGCATTGTTTATATCTGTGTGGGAGGGTATATAACTGTTTGGCAATTTTTAATTTTCCAATTTGGGAAATAATTTGCCAATTTGCCAAATTTACCTGCTATACAGTACTGGCCTTCCCTGGTGCATAACATTTTAAAATTTTGTGAGTTTCAAGGTGTCTAAAATTGTGTGGTACAAGGCTAGCTAAATGCAGATAGAATATCACCATCTAAAGGTCGAATAAACGACCAGGTACTAGTAACAAGATTGACTGGAACAACTGGGTTGACTAGATGCCACATATGGTGGTATTTACACTTCAGAGACAGCTGTAAATTTCATGATTCTCTAGTTTGATCAGGTGCAGTTATTTTGCTAAACGATATAATAATGATGTAGCTTGAAAATGAAAAGGTGGATAGATACCTCAAAAATCAAAACAGTAAAATTTAAGCATGCATACGCCAAGCAAAGAAGGACAAAAATTCAGAGCACCATCAACTCTTCCAGGAGGACTTTCGGGGACAAGCTTTCGTTATCACTGTCTGATCATTTCCTGTAGCTTCAATGTCCTCAATACCTTGTCAATACTGAAAACCTATAGCACTTTCTCTACACAAAAGCAACACACACACATCCTTCATAGAGGTCACCTGACCACATCCTGTAGTGACCCCTGCATGGCCAGCCACACCAGCTGCCCCAGGACGTACATTCTTGGACGACATGAATGAGTCTGTCAATCAGCCAATCAGTTGCAGGCATGTGCTGCACATGTGCTCGGGTACACTCTAAAGGAAATAGGAAGCTATTAAGTTCCTTTATAAAAAAAATTGCTTGAATTTTCTCTCATTTTTCACTTCATCATTTTCATTATCTGTGCTATTAACAGTAAGTTCAATAGCTCTTGAACAATGTAATGCAATGTTACACAGTGTAATGCAATGTTACACAATGTAGCATAATGGAACACAGAGCAAATTGTCAAAAAATTTTATACCGTCAACCTTTCAGCTACACATTAGTAATTCACATCTCAAAACTCATCCACCCATCTATATAGCCTCGTGGTACCCAGGCCACTCCCAGTTCGTAGCCTCACACACTAACACTAAAAGCTGGGAGTGGCCTGGGTACGAGGCTATCACCCACCATGCCCCACCCACCCACACACCTGCTGTGGTGCAGCCCTCATGAGTGTCAACACACACTCCTCGTGCCTCTCAAAGTGAGCGTAAAGAAGAGGTGGCCATCCGTGATCGTCCCTGCACTCCACTGGATGGCCATGGCGGATGAGCAGCTCCACACACTCCACCCAGCCAGAGACAGCTGCCAGATGAAGGGGCGTGGTCTGATCAGAGTCCTGTGTGAGGAGAGGAGAGGAGAGAGAGAGAGAGAGAGAGAGAGAGAGAGAGAGAGAGAGAGAGGGAGAGAGAGAGAGAGAAAGAGAGAGAGGGAGGGGGGAACGTGCATTGTAACTTCACACACCAAATTGTTTTCAAGGTCAATAATTATACATGACATTGTGTTCATAACTAATTTCTATTCTGCATGGTATCCTTTGAACTTCTGTACCAGCTACAAGTACAAGCAACATGAATACTAATCCCATCAGCAATAAGGGCATTGAGGTAGCCTAGTACCAAGGCCTTCACCAAAAACAACTTGCGAAATATAAAATACGCGCCAGGGAAGGTCTGGGAATGAGACTAGCATTTTGAGGTACATGTAGTTACAAGTATATACACATACCTTGCAATTGACGCTGGCACCAGCATTTAGTAATATTTCCATAACTTCATTGTGGCCTCGTTCAGCTGCCCACATCAAAGGGGTGTACCCTGTAATTAGTAAGCCACCCACGCACTGACACCCACTCATTGACACACACCATAGAGCACAAACCTTGACAGTCTTTTTCCTTCCATCGATCCTATCACTGGGTGCCTTCCTCAGCAACTCACTCAGCACAGACAGCTGCACACAATTGACACACAGTCAGTCACAGTTGTAAAGCTATGGCTAAGAGCAGAGTATACTGTTGTTGTTGTTGTTGTTGTTGTTATTAATAATTATTGACCAATTTACTCTAAGTGACTAAAATTAATACCATATAGTGGGTAATTTTGGCGGGCTTAAAATTTAGTGAATTTGCATTTTAGTATGATTGGTGATTTAGTTCTGCATGCTGCATTGTTTATATCTGTGTGGGAGGGTATATAACTGTTTGGCAATTTTTAATTTTCCAATTTGGGAAATAATTTGCCAATTTGCCAAATTTACCTGCTATACAGTACTGGCCTTCCCTGGTGCATAACATTTTAAAATTTTGTGAGTTTCAAGGTGTCTAAAATTGTGTGGTACAAGGCTAGCTAAATGCAGATAGAATATCACCATCTAAAGGTCGAATAAACGACCAGGTACTAGTAACAAGATTGACTGGAACAACTGGGTTGACTAGATGCCACATATGGTGGTATTTACACTTCAGAGACAGCTGTAAATTTCATGATTCTCTAGTTTGATCAGGTGCAGTTATTTTGCTAAACGATATAATAATGATGTAGCTTGAAAATGAAAAGGTGGATAGATACCTCAAAAATCAAAACAGTAAAATTTAAGCATGCATACGCCAAGCAAAGAAGGACAAAAATTCAGAGCACCATCAACTCTTCCAGGAGGACTTTCGGGGACAAGCTTTCGTTATCACTGTCTGATCATTTCCTGTAGCTTCAATGTCCTCAATACCTTGTCAATACTGAAAACCTATAGCACTTTCTCTACACAAAAGCAACACACACACATCCTTCATAGAGGTCACCTGACCACATCCTGTAGTGACCCCTGCATGGCCAGCCACACCAGCTGCCCCAGGACGTACATTCTTGGACGACATGAATGAGTCTGTCAATCAGCCAATCAGTTGCAGGCATGTGCTGCACATGTGCTCGGGTACACTCTAAAGGAAATAGGAAGCTATTAAGTTCCTTTATAAAAAAAATTGCTTGAATTTTCTCTCATTTTTCACTTCATCATTTTCATTATCTGTGCTATTAACAGTAAGTTCAATAGCTCTTGAACAATGTAATGCAATGTTACACAGTGTAATGCAATGTTACACAATGTAGCATAATGGAACACAGAGCAAATTGTCAAAAAATTTTATACCGTCAACCTTTCAGCTACACATTAGTAATTCACATCTCAAAACTCATCCACCCATCTATATAGCCTCGTGGTACCCAGGCCACTCCCAGTTCGTAGCCTCACACACTAACACTAAAAGCTGGGAGTGGCCTGGGTACGAGGCTATCACCCACCATGCCCCACCCACCCACACACCTGCTGTGGTGCAGCCCTCATGAGTGTCAACACACACTCCTCGTGCCTCTCAAAGTGAGCGTAAAGAAGAGGTGGCCATCCGTGATCGTCCCTGCACTCCACTGGATGGCCATGGCGGATGAGCAGCTCCACACACTCCACCCAGCCAGAGACAGCTGCCAGATGAAGGGGCGTGGTCTGATCAGAGTCCTGTGTGAGGAGAGGAGAGGAGAGAGAGAGAGAGAGAGAGAGAGAGAGAGAGAGAGAGAGAGAGAGAAAGAGAGAGAGGGAGGGGGGAACGTGCATTGTAACTTCACACACCAAATTGTTTTCAAGGTCAATAATTATACATGACATTGTGTTCATAACTAATTTCTATTCTGCATGGTATCCTTTGAACTTCTGTACCAGCTACAAGTACAAGCAACATGAATACTAATCCCATCAGCAATAAGGGCATTGAGGTAGCCTAGTACCAAGGCCTTCACCAAAAACAACTTGCGAAATATAAAATACGCGCCAGGGAAGGTCTGGGAATGAGACTAGCATTTTGAGGTACATGTAGTTACAAGTATATACACATACCTTGCAATTGACGCTGGCACCAGCATTTAGTAATATTTCCATAACTTCATTGTGGCCTCGTTCAGCTGCCCACATCAAAGGGGTGTACCCTGTAATTAGACAATAATTATAGGTTTGTACAAAATTACACTACTAGACCTCTCTTACTCATATTATATCCCTAC
Organism: Tethya wilhelma; assembly: GCA_964030475.1. Taxonomy (NCBI): domain Eukaryota; kingdom Metazoa; phylum Porifera; class Demospongiae; order Tethyida; family Tethyidae; genus Tethya; species Tethya wilhelma. The sequence continues at coordinate 3,505,169 of CAXIPT010000006.1, read as the reverse complement.
ACTAAATCCTTCCTATAAGAGTGTACCGTATAGCGGGAAAGTTTCACGGTGTCAAACTTTCACGGATGTCTCTAGTCAAAGATTTTTGCAGTTTAACTTTTGTGGATGAGCTGTGCAAGCCCATACGTATATACATTACAGAAAATTTTGTGGATAAAACTTTCACAGATGGATCGTGCTCCATTAAGACCGCGAAAGTAAAACCCGCAAAACTTTCCTGCTATACAGTATTTCCCACCATACGGCATATAGCAGCGATTTTGCATTGGGGTACGCTATTTTTCTCCCATATAATATTATATGGGAAGGATCTACTGTTACTTCATAATATGCATGGTCCCATTTTCGTATCTTCATCAAACATAAAGTTCCAACAAAAAGTTTTGTACTGTTAAAATTATAAAGTGTCAATATAATTATAGTTCAGGAAACTTAGTGCTGTTACAATAGCTATTGTATGTTCAGTTCAATGAGCTCCAGTGCAACATCACTTTGGGCAATATCGTTGGTTAGACAAAGGCGTAGCTCAATATCGTCAGTTGTAGAATTGAGTAGGTCCTTTGTAAACCATGGAGGGTTGTTGAACTCACAGCATGTGCTAGTGGACGAACAGTCCTGTCCATCCCAGAGGGGGTCGTCTGGAAAGAATTGACCAGCAAGGCCAGGACCCCATTCACTGGTTGTACCACTCTCACAGAAATAGTCATCACCAACAAATGAAGGAGACACTTTGTGAGACGATCCATCACAGGGACAGCAGTTAGGCCGATTGGAACAGCTTTCTGTGATTCCAACTACAAAAGACCAGATGTGTCGTCGTTGTTCACCATCAGGTCCATGAGTCAGACTCACACCATCAACATACTGATCATTGAGTGGGTGAAGAAGTCCATGGTATCCGAAATATCCCGAAGTTAATCCAACTTGATATCCTCTGATCCTCCCACAGACTCGGCTGTACTCAGAACCTCCAACACTGAATGTAGTAGAGGAACACTCCTCACCTTTTGAGTGAGCTCGTCCACATGTCCTCTTGAAGTGAGAAGTCAGTTGGAGTCCAGGAGGACAGTTGTAACTGGTATCAGTCATGTTAATGAACACCACTTGCCTCCATCCCGGTGTGCCATTGCAAGTGTATAGTGGTTCTTCTGTAGTTGTGGCCATTCCCTGTTCCGTAGAAATCTGTTGTTCTGTTGTTGACAAAAGAGTAGTTTCTTCAGAATTTGTTGTTGGCAAAGGAGTGGTTTCTTGTTCTGTCGATAAGGTAACAGTTTGCTGCGAATCTTCATCAGTTATTGGTGATTGTACTTTGTCGTCAATCAGCACGTCAATCAGGGATCTGATATCAGAGATTGTTTCAGTCTTAAATTTCTCAAGCTCATTGATATTTGGACACCCATCTTCAAAGATGTGAGGCTTGTACGTTTCAGGTGCTGCTGCTGCACTGACTTTGAAGTTCCCAGCACTAGTAGTGACGACTAGAACTAGACAGACAGTGAAGGAATTCATATTTCAGCAGTCTAGCTGTAGCTTCAAACAATACTTCTTTTTTTTTTTAATCTAGACTTAGTCTCTTACACCATGAGCATACTGACAGGAATATCTTATGTGGCTAGAGCGCATGCACTATAATTTGAGTTGAGACATAAATCTATCCTTTGGAGAATTGAAGCTATTTCGCTTAATTATACCAGGTGCATGTAATCCCATAATATTATGATTCTCTATATATAGCATACATACAGATAGCTCTGAGGCTTGTCAAACACTCCAAGCAAGCAAGCACTCAACTTTTGTGGATAAGCAATCTAAAGTATGTACAGTTGCAGAGAATTAATTGTATGATGACTTACTCCATGCACCTATTAAACTTTCCTCCTGAATTTATCTTTGTTCAGTGTCCCAGTCCATTTGGGTGGGCAATCACACATTATTGGGTGTGTACACAGCTTGAATTGCTCTCAATTCACTGAGGAATATGGCAGGAGATTGGCTAATAATATTTGTCAATTTGGGTTTGGCCTTGCATAAAGTGTGTTACTTCACTTCACCACGTACAAGTGAGCAATATAGTGTATATATACCCATACACTTACACCAATAAGACTGGGGCTTAGCATATATACCCTTACACTGAATCCTTCCCATATAATATGGGAGGAAATAGTATGCCTCTATGTTATAAATTCTTCCCATAATACACGCATCATGTACAAAATTACAAATCCATAAATAGCGTAGTCCTATGCTAAATTCCTACTATTCATGGTGGGACTTTGGCATTGGGCACACTAAGATTTCGCCCTGCTCACCCAGCATACAGTACAGACAACGTGAAAGGTAAACGCCTCTCGCGAGCGACAAGGGGCTCTCCCGCGAGGTCATCCGCTCACTATTATGCAAAAGCCACGAGGCTACACACTAGTGCACGTGTGCTCACCACGTGAGCGCAAGCGATAGTCAGTATACGTACTGTACATCCCCACACTAACTATAATACATGGGTGAGAGAGGTCAAATATAGTACAATTTTAACAATAATTATGAAACCACTTTGAAGAAAGACTCTAGATCTGTAGCATGCAGCCTTGTTCCCAGGCTTCTCCTTTAACAAAGATTTCCTCACTTATTTCCAAAGCAAATATTCGCAAAGGAGGAGCCTGTAAATGAAGCTAGCTCTATAGACAAGCTACAACTGCACCTACAGAACTTGGAACAATCCACACAAGCTCAGCAAAAATTTCTTACCATGTTCGTCAACCGTGTCCAATTTTCCCTCCATTTTTGGGAGAAGTTCCTTCAACTTTAAAACAGGCTCCTCTGCATTCACTGCTTCGTGTAGTAACAAACCAGACAGACGGGTTTTACCTGCACTGGAATCGAGGTCTACCAGATCTGATTCAGCAGAGTCCATTTCTGCTACATCATTCGTCACTGAACTATGTTCGGTCTTCAGTATAGCTTCACTTGTTTCGCAAGTCTTTGACTCAAAATGATAACAGATCGGATTTTGAATATTCATTAGCTCTGGTTCGTTAATATTCATCAGTTCAGGGTCGTCGTCACTAACAATCCAATCACTGTCCTCTTCGTCGGAGCTCTCAATGTCATTAGGAGGAAAGAGGAGCTTCTCCGCTAATGAGAGTGGGCTGCAATTAGAATGTTTATTAGTAGGGTCGTCCCCATTATTGGCAGGGGTGAAAACTGCATCAAACACTTCAGCCATTTCGCCATCAGATGGAGCAGACTTATCGCCATCTTCAGAAGACAGTAAAGTCTTGGTACCTTTACCTACAATGCCATGCACATAAAGTGAGCACTAAATTAAAAAAATTTAGCTTCAATCTAGCCTCCTTCTCAGGCTCTCCTCTTCCCTCCCCTCTCTCTTTCTTTCCTCTGCCCCCTTAATAATATAGGAGGAGGAGAGCCTGGGAACAAGGCTAGCTTTCAATCCTGGATCCAAAAGGAGCTAGCTAGCTCAGTCAACATCGTATTACTGGGAAACTATACCTGCTCTTTCTGCTTGTATTTTCTGAAGTACTCTCTTGTTCTTGTTCTCCTTCTGTTGGCGAAGTTTTTCAGCTCTTGATGATCGTTGTCTTATGGTCGTAGTGAGTTCCTTCACACTGCCACTGAAAGTGAAAATGCATACATTAAACACTGAAATGGACAAACACACTCACATACACACACACACATACACACACACACACACTTGTACCTTATTTCATCGTCACTTTCAAACTCTTTCAAGAGTCTCTTTCGTTTCCTCTGCACTCCTTTACTCTTATTAGAGCCCACCATCTCATCCTCTGAGCTGTTGGAAGAAGAGAGTCCAAGTGCTAACTTAGTTTTCCGTCTCTTGGCTGACAACGAAAGATGAAGATCATCCTCACTAATGCTACTACCATCATCTTCTCTGCTTTGTTTTGTCTTTCGAAGAGGAGTATTCGTGCTAGCTAATGGCGGAGATGTTGTAAGTGGATTTTCGATTGTGCTTTGGAGCTGCTTGGGACTGAAGGTGGAAGAGTTGTTGTTTCTTTCTAGATCAGATTCATCACTCGAGATCTGGATTCGCTTCTTTTCATGAGACTTGCTTCTTTTGGGTCTCTTAATATTCGAACTCCTCTTGGAGAAGCCACAACTGCCTGCACTAGAGAAAGAACCAGAATCACTTTCACTTGATAGTTGGTTGCCTCGTGTCTTCCTCTTGCCTCTCTTCGGCAGAGGACTGGTTGAGCGTTTGTTGCCGTGATGATGGTCGGTCGGTCTTTTCGTTCGTTTTGCTGGTGTACGTCGTACCAGCTCCCTATCGTCAATGAAGTCTGGTTCATAGGTGTCAATGCCGTAGTCCTTGTTGTATGTGCTGTGACTGTATGTGTGTGTGTTTGTATATAAGGTGTACAAGTGTGTGACTGTGTGTGTATACGTATACGTACAATGGTACAAAAAAAAACACTGTATATGTATTACAAAATGATATGTATGCAGGCACCACTTGAATCACTTTTTGCTTTACATTTTAGTGAAATTGTTGGTCTTTCTGAGAGTTCTTGAAGGAGTTTCAACCAGCTTCAAGACCTCCTCATCTTCACTGTCACAACTGCTGCCTTCTCCTGGCTCGTGCTGCTGTTTTTCATCACTGCTGCTCTCACTCTCGGACACATTACGTCTGTTGGAGCGTAGAGTGTCCTCTTTGGCTAGTCTATCTTCTTGTTTGGCTTTCAAACGACTTGATCTTCTTGGCGTGGCAGCGGAGGCCATGCTGCTTTTGGCGGAGACTGGCGGGAAAATTCAAAACTCGTGTTTCACTGCTCTAAAAAAGGGAAAGAACTTTTCAATATTTCGAAAGACCATGTGGACCAAAAGGTGTGTGCAGTCTCTCTTCATTAAGCGTCCACCCCTTCACCCCCAAGGTTGCTACAGAAACTATGGGTATGTTCACATACCAGTAAAGAAACCACCTCACATCTTGGGTCCTGGGAGTCAGTGGAGAAAATGTTATGTGGTGCACCCTCGAACTCAAGTGGCCGACCCCCTCACCAAGTACCAATGGCTGACAAAATCTGTACTAGTCTCAAATCTACCCAAACAGATTCTCTCAATGGAGCCAATCGAGGAAGCAGTATTGAATGATTTCAAGGAACGAGCAACAGATTTCTTGGCGTTTCAAATCAGGGATAAACCCCGCAACCCACTTTCTGTTCACGACCTAGCTGGCTTCTTTATGGGTAGTTTATCCTCTCTCTGGCCTTTGGCAAATCGTTACAAGCACCTCCTTACGTCACATATGACCTATAACCCCAAGATCGAGTGCTACTGGAGAAGAAATGGAGACAACTATTACTCGTCTTCGGAACCACTCTATATAATGCACACCTCTAATGCTCTGGGGTTGTTTTGCACACCAGATTTTGAAGGGGAGAGCATTCCACCCGTACATTACACACCGCGGCATTTAAGTGTATTTGAACACACGTTCGATCAGATACTACCATTCGGAGGTTCTCGACGATTTAGTCCTTGTCCCCTAGCACACACGCTATTCATCATTGATCAAAAGAGTCGCTCGCTCGAGCAACTCCACGCTCATGGCTTGATGCAGCTCTTCACTCAAGCAGCTGCAGAAGCTGTTCTAAATGGATTCAAAATCGACCAGCACCTTCCCTACCCTCTCGTCAATCAGGGTATCATTACTGACGGGCAACAATTCACATTTGTCTGTTTCCAGTTGAACACGCTCGACTTTCGTTTAGAGTCGGAAGGAAAGAACTTTAACTTCTTTTGGGCTGGTCCCTCTTTGAAGCTCTTTGAGGAGAGGAAATTTGGAGAAGGTTTAGAAGGATTCAACGACGAATGTTCTTCTCTGATCCTCAAGTTTATGTTGCACGAGCCACAGAGAAAGAGACTCAGAGCTTGGGGAGAGGGAAGAGCAGCCATGCCGTTGAGCAAGATGGCAACTGATGGACACAAGTTGAGTCCCATCAGAGAACTTCAAACTTAGGTCTAGCTAGCTAAATCAGGTCACTATATTGCATTGTATTCAAAAATTTACATGTACTGTATCATTGTGCAGGTAAAGTAACTAGACTTGGTTTTACATGCTCTTTGGTTTCAAGGTGCTTTCATTACTTTGTACATAGCAACACCATGTGACTCCACACTCGTTTTGTAACTGGATCAAGATACAATCGTAAAATAATATACACATAAGTTAGGTATACTTTATTATACCTCTTTGTGAAGGTCCCAAGGTCTTTGTGTGCCCACAAGTCTCTCATGGAGACAGAGTCACTCATATTAATCATGCTGAAATCCAGTGTGATATTCTGTGACTTGTCTCCAGCATTGTACAAAGCCACTGCCATCGAGTCATCACTGAGTTCCTTGGCCCAGATCTGACAGGCATTCTTCTCACAGGAATCACTAGTAGAGTATCCCACTCTACCACCACCTTTACCTGTAACATCAGACATCAATTGGTCCATACATGTATACACACACTAACTGTGCTCATTTATTTCTTATTAAAACCCACCAAGGCTGTCTTGGTTGACCGCAATCACTTCTTTATTCAACAACACCTATTTATAGTAAATTAAAATTTCATATACACCACACAACTTGAGTGCATGCTTGCAATCACAGTAATAAATTTCTGCATGAAATAAACAGTTATTGTTTGTTTTAGTCCAGGTACTTGCTAAACTAGCTTAGTGCTAACTGTATAAGATCCTTGTTGCTTCGTGCAGAATTTGAAATTTGAAATTTTTTTTTCGAGTTGTGTATACCTAATCTTCACAATCAAAAGCCACTAACAGTGTTCTCCTTAGAATCTCCTACCTCCTTCATGATGTCAGTCATGTTGCGGACGTCCGTTGCCACGAGGATAGTGGAGGCCATGATGGACCACAAGCTGAACTCTGTACGGTACTCTATGTCAGTCATCCCAGGGCAGTGGATCAGGGGGGCATTGTTGTCACACCCCTGTCCTCCGGTCATGATGAAATCAACATCGTTCCATCCACCAGGAGCTAAAATTAATGAAAGAATTAGATGAATGATAAATTTGATTTCACTATAGTTGTACAATATTGCACTGCTGTGTGTTGCATGTATTAGATCACCAAACAATTTAATGCTATGTCTGCTTATCTACCTCCCTAATAGGCTTTACATTATCCGTAATTTCTTACACTTATAATAATACCTGCATATTTCCCCTTGTCTGCATTGATCTCAATGATTTTAGCCGTTGAGCCCCAGTCGTCATGGTGATCAGGACCAGTCCTCCACGAGTTGGCAAACTCACTCATCCACTCCCAAGGACTGGCGATGCCCCACTCACAAGAATTGAAGAAGATGGGCTTACCACCAGTTTTGTTCAGAGCTTTGGACTACATACATAGATTGTATTATATGCATGTAGTCACAGTTTATGACAAGCAATTATTACAATAATTTAATAACTTATAACTCACCATCTGAGCATACTGCACCTTGGGGTCCAGTTGTGTTCCATTGATTTTCGTATTACACCAGTCCATCTTCAAATCTTAAAAATATTAGTATCTGATATAATTAGCCAATAATTGCAAGCTGCTATACTTGTACCACATTATTATATTCACATCCTTGCTACGTCTATGCTAAGAACAATCACATGAGAAAACTTGGTGAAATTATAGAAAACTTTGTCAAAGTGAAATTTCACCCTTACATTCAATTCCCCAGTCAGCATAGGTCTAAGCATCTTGTTCATAGTGGCCATAGCTACCTGGGATCTTGTATGGCCTTTCTCCTGGACTGCAGGTGTACAGACCAGCATCTGTGTACTGTGGAAATACCCAGCAAGAGCAATCCATGTTATACACACTAATAATTATAGTAAAAATTTCAAAAAAATAAGTAGTGTAGGTATGGGCAGTGCCATAAAAAGTAAGGATCGAAACAAGGCATGTTTCAATTTCAGCACATGCCTATACTTCAAATCAAATCTGTATATAAATGGTTCAAACTCATGCCAATCAGTTGGCTAGCTAAGTGGGTATAATTTAAAGTATGAGCAGGCAAACTAGGTTAGGTTGCAAGACTTAGGGCATAAAAAATGAAGTAGTCATGTGCCAAAATTGAGACATGCCTTGTTTCTTTACTTTTTACAGCTATCTATACTCACAATTCCACACTTGAATCCTTTGGAATTGACGTACTTGACCACTGGGGCAATGCCACTAAAAAAGAAAAACAAACATACATACAACAATAATTAGCATTATGTGCATTACTCAAAATAATTATTGAGCACTAATCACGTGCTGTGAGAGCATCTTACTCTGGGAAGCGGTTTTTGTCGGGGACAATGCTCCCGTCAGGTGCTCTGTGGTCGGCCCAGCAATCTGAAATGATGAGATACTCATAGCCAGCATCCTTCATGCCATTGGTAACCATGGCATCAGCAACACTCATGATCTCCTTGGCATCGCAATAATCTCGACCACACCTTTAATAAAAATATTGAGACAACATTAATTTTGTATAAGCTTAGTATAGTTTGTAGTTAAATTTGAGATGGTATAAAGAACTATATATGTCACCGTAAGAACTTACTTAAAAGTTAGGTACTTACTTTCCCAAAGTACACCATGAGTCCCATCCCATAGCTGGAGTCTTACCTGCCATCCATGGAGAGAAACCAGAAATGTAACTTATTAAACTCTCAACATTGAGTATATAAGTTTGTGAGATTGTGAACTTACCTACACCTGTGTGTTGCATGTCAAGTACATGGTCACCATGAATGAAAAGTAAAGAGAAAAGCATGCAAGCATTAACATGACCATTGTATAGATAAAGGTCGACCTCTAGATTATCACTCATGCAAACTAACTCACTCACCATTGTCCAGTGCTAAAGATCCAACAATGAAAGTAGAAAGTAGACAACAAACAAAGACACTCTTCATGATCTTTCTTCAGCTAGCTACATACAATTATGTCATAACTGAGCCCCACCCACTCACATAGATTTGACCACAACACATGAATCTTAGTAAGAAAAAATTAAAAGCAAAAAATTCATTCATGTCTGCATACAGCTGTGTACATATTATTCATAACACAACACTGTTTAGTTTAGCACCAGTTTTTGAGTGAGACATGTTTTAGGATGAAGCCTTCTTCACTTTGTACATTGCAACTCCATGTGAGTCCACACTGATGGAGTAGCTGTGTGTGTGTGTGTGTGTGTGTGTGTGTGTGTGTGTGTGCGTGTGTATATGCGTGTGCGTGCATATGTACCTCTTTGTGAAGGTCCCAAGGTCTTTGTGTGCCCACAAGTCTCTCATGGAGACAGAGCCACTCATGTTAATCATGCTGAAATCCAGTGTGATAGTCTGTGACTTGTCTCCAGCATTGTATAAAGCCACTGCCATGGAGTCATCACTGAGTTCCTTGGCCCAGATCTGACAGGCATTCTTCTCACAGGAATCACTAGTAGAGTATCCCACTCTACCACCAGCTTTGCCTATAAAGTACATGTATGTATAGTATCACTAATCAGCAAAATTTCCATATAATTATATATATATCATATTGAATGGGTTTTTAAAAATAGATCAATAAATTGTATGACATGTATAATATTATACCTATTTTATCTTGATTCACAGCTATCACCTCTGCATTCAAAAGTACCTGTATATTATGTTTGGAAGACAAACATGATGAGAAAAACCACCTTCACTAATGCCAATCTATAGGCTTTACAATGTATAGCTAGCTAGGGTGAGTGTGCTTGTGGGTACTATATAGTACACATAAAAAAGCAAACAAATCTACCTCTTTCATGATGTCGGTCATGTTGCGGATGTCTGTTGATACAATGAGGGAAGAGGCCATGATGCACCACAAGCTGAACTCCGTACGGTACTCTGTGTCTGTCATCCCGGGGCAGTGGACCATCGGAGTCTTGTCTTCACAGCCCTGTCCACCGGTCATGATGAAATCAGCGTCGTTCCATCCACCGGGACCTACATAGGCAATATAGGGAGGAGGGAGGGCAGCTAATAAAGCGTACAAGAGTGACTTTTGTAGTATGGACCATTGGTGTGTTTTGTTATTGTTTATAAGAACATAATTATATCCACTTTCAAGTTTTTTCTATACCTAAACTGACATTATGAGACGTGTGAACATGTCAGATCAAACTAAAACTTGTTTTAAAAATTGTGTTGGAAAAGCATGCTGTAACAAAGTACAAAATAACTAACAATAATTATTGATAACATTATCCAAACCTGCATACTTCCCCTTGTCTGCATTGACTTCAATGATGCCAGCGGTGGACTTCCAGTCGTCATGGTGATCACCTCCACTCCTCCAAGAGTTAGCGTACTGTGCCATCCACTCCCAGGGTGCCTCCACTCCCCACTCACAGGCATTGAAGAAGATAGGCTTACCAGTCTTGTTCAGAGCCTTGGACTGTATATAAGTTAGTACATAAAATTTAATCAGTACAAACTTTTGGCATAAATTTTGGCATAGAAACAATCACAATTATTGTAATGTATGGTATATGACATGTAGGTATAAACAATACTACCACATAGCTAGCTGAGTATTAAGTTTGCTATATGGCTTACTACTGACCATTTCAGCATATTGTACTTTTGGCTCCAGTGATGATCCATTCACTTTAGAGTTGCACCAATCCATCTTGACATCTGTCAGTATGTACAGAAAGCAAGGACTACGTGTATTACTGAATTCTTGATATTATTGGATCGATTAAGTGGTGATTGATATTTCATGACCACTTACATTCAACCCCCCAGTCAGCGTAAGTCTTTGCATCTTGTTCATAGTGGCCATAGCTGCCTGGTATCTTGTGGTCCCTTTTTCCTTGACTACAGGTATATATACCTCCATCTGTGTACTGTGTGTGTGTGTGTGTGTGTGTGTGTGTGTGTATGTGTGTGTGTGTGTGTGTGTGTGTGTGTGTGT
>CAXIPT010000006.1:3459683-3494130 GCA_964030475.1 Tethya wilhelma | reverse complement strand
TGTGTGTGTGTGTGTGCATGCGATTGTTTAATAATAATATTTAGTTGCGGAGATAAAGAATACAAGAGTCAACAATTAAGTATAACTACAATCATATACCGTACATCTGATAGTAAATGCAAGTATCAAGGTATTACAACATGTAGCTAGGGAACTCACTACTCCAAATTTGAATCCCTTGGAGTTGACATACTTGATTACTGGCCCAAGACCACTGAAGACAAAGCAACACAGATCAAATAATTTTATCACAATGATGTGTATAAGCTAATGGTGAAAAGAAATGAGTATTCAGTATGATAGCTATATAGCTTACTCTGGAAAGCGATCTTTATCAGCAACAATTGTTCCATCATCTTCCCTGTGGTCTGCCCAACAATCTAGTAAAAGAAGAATGAAGCAACCATTATCATTGTGAAGCAAGAGAAGGGGATGAGGTAACACTATGTTGTATGTACCATCAAGGTTGATGTATTCGTAACCGAGTTCTTTCATGCCATTGGTTGCCATGGCATCTGCAATGCCCATAATCTCCTTAGCATCACAATAATCTCGACCACACCTACATAGACATAATCAAAATATGAGACTGCAATTATAGAACAGAATACAGTAACTACAATAGTACTGTTAATTTTATACCTTCCTAGTGTGCACCAAGTGTTCCACCCCATAGCAGGAACAAGGCCTAAGACAGGGAAAAAAAAACAACAAAGAGCCACATATATTCTTTCATCGAAGCCAGGTAGACATACACACAAATTGAACTTACCTAGACCTGTTTTGTGCGACGTTGTGTGCCATGGCCACGAGATAAGGGTGGATACATGAGGACAAAACAGACATAGAGAACTAGAATAACAAATTTCCCCTGTACCCCCAATAAGCTTGCTCACCGTTGTCCACTGTTTGACCTTTAGCTATGAAGCAAAGGAGAAGAATAGAATAAGATGGTAGAAGCTGAACACTCTTCATCGTTATGTTTGACAAGCTGTAAATGTTTAGTTGACTTAGCCCCACCCCTTTTATCAGACAGTGCCGCGCAATGAGCATGCGCATGCGCAATAAGCTAATATGCTAGGGCGTGCGTTGCAATCGATTTAGCTCGAACTGTACCAAGTTGTCTGCTCTAGATCAAAGAAGTTATTAATCTCCAGAAATGCAGCGAGTAAGAATAGTGGCAGGGATTTTGGCAGGAATCGGTTTAGCTGGAGGAATTCCAGTAGCAGCAATGAAACACCCAGGTATTGAAAACTTAATCTCGGTGCAGATCCCTCATATCATTTCTAGTTCTGCATTTGGTGACCATTGCGTACCAGAGTTACAGAGTACGTTGCTCACAAAGCTGTATGGAAGTGTGGTGATTTATAATAGAATCTGGTAATAATGGGGCTGGACGTGCATGCGATGAAGTGCTTGCTCTGGTGCTTGCTTGCTTGCATGATGCTTGAGGGGCGTGTACGTGTAGATACTTGCTCGAGGGGTGTGTCTGCTGGATCAGCCGACAACAATAATGAAACACTTATTGCATCATATCTAGATCTGTTCAGTCTTGTAGATCACAATAATAGTAATTATTATTATTGTCAATATCAGTAATTCTAATTTTTATAGGAGAGATTACAAAGCCAAGTAGTAATGGTCTGTTTCGAAAAGCATACTCTTTCATTGAGGATTCCATTAACTTCACAGAGTGTGGGCCATCAAAAACAATAAACACACAATATCGTGATACAAAAACCGGACTAAGATTGGATAGGGAGAGAGATATCAAAGTTGGTAACCATCGGTAAGACTTTTATCTGTGGTAAAACATTTTTTGATCACCCCACGTCACAGTAATTAATTTATAGGAATATTACAATTACATTCCACAGCTATGGACGTTGGAGGATACAGAAGAACAATGAAACATATTCACAACTCAATATGCAAATTGGACCTAATTTTGATAGTTCGAGTAATCCTAAAGAAGCAATGATGAAAAGCCTTGAAAATAGCAAGGTTATGTGGTTGTTAGAGGACCAAACGGAATTGGATTATCTCATAGAAAGTTAGCTGCTATATGAATACTTTTAATTCATATCTAAAATAAGAATTGTACTTTATACAATACTTTATACATATAAAGAAAACAGGTATGATGACAAGAAGCAACTTCATATGTTAAAGAACAAGCAATGCAAGAAATAAAGAATAAGAATAGGAAATGATAACTGATATGCATTGTTAGCAGAGCTTGTTAAAGCTGGACTGAAAATTATAATTTTTGTACAATCATAGATAATATATACGCTTCACGTGGATTGGAAACGAGATAGTTTACGGAGTGGTCTGCGGAATTTCTAACACTGATAATACTGAATTCAGTAAATTCTGCGTTTTCCGTATTGGTGCCATACCGATGATTGCGAGTGCATTTTTCCCAGTATACGGAGGCGTTTCCAATCCACGTGAAGCGTATATATTATCTATGACACAATATTGCTGCATCCAACAATAATTTTTAACTTTTGGTATTATTGCAAAATCAATCTGGTTTAAAACACTTTACAGCACACTGCAGTGAACAGAAGTCCAAAGCTAATGCTAGATTGGCCGGCTTACAAACTCCTCCAGTTGATGTCATGTAAAAAGCTCCTGAAACTTGCTTTAGGCAAAAATGTTTGAAATAAATGCCTCTGCAAGTTAACTGATAGCAGGTACCAGTTGGAATGAGCCAGTCACTGAGACTAGTGGGAAGATCCAATAAGGAACAGAGCTCACTTGGAAGATGCATCGTGGGAGAGTCAGAGAGATGTTCTAGAGGGAGAGAGAGAGAGAGAGAGAGAGAGAGAGAGAGAGAGAGAGAAGGATTAATTTTTGACAAGTATGTACATGTGTACATGTGCGTATGCATATGCATGTAGCACAATAATTATTGAGACCATAGATAATCAAGCCACACACACACACACAATACCTTGAAGTACTCGATGAATATATCGAGCTGATAGTTCTAACAGTGGTGGTACAGTCTCACAGGTGTGTATGGGTTTAATAAATGGCAAATCAGCAGCAGGAACGGTAACAGGACATCCAGACACCCCAAGGACCCCCCACCATGATAGGGAGGCTAGTGTGATGGGGATGTGAGAGATCCTGGTGTTCATGTCGACCAAGAGTTGAAAGAGCTTATGCATTCTAGAGAAATCTGATGATAATGTGTGTGTGTGTGTGTGTGTGTGTGTGTACGTGTGTGTATGTTTGAAAACCACAAGATTTGGGAGTTGATAAGCCATACGGTATTGTTGTCTTATACCAGTCAACCCAAACCACAACTGCCAACCAATGACAAGATCGCATTGGAACCTCTCCTAATTGTTTACGTGCACGTACGTATGTGCGTGTAGAGTGTCACACACACACACACACACACACACACACACATACATGCCTTACCATGTGGTAGTGTTTGAAGGTTGTTTCCCGATAGAGACAGCTGCTCCAAATTAACCAACATAGTGACTTGCTGTGGTAACCACGTCAACTGGTTATCGTCTAGCAACAGCTTCTGTAAACTCTGACAGTGGACTATCTCTGGAGAGAGCTTCCATAGTTGATTAGCAGAGAGATTCAAACACTTGAGGTTTGGTGCCCGCCACAACTCTATGAACAAATTTAAATAAGAGTCTTAGACAATAAACAGTATGGCTATAGTAACTAAAATAGTGTGGCTTTTTCTTAGGTTCTCATTTTAGTTGACAAAAGGGGGAAAAAAAAAAGCAGGATTGTGGGAATGATGCTACTAATATCATTCATCTGACAAAATAATGATGCTTTTCTTCACAATAATTATTATACCTATTAACTGACATTGAGATGCCCACATTATAGTTTCATTGCCTAGATTACCACCTCATACTCTAAAATTGTGCTTGTGAGGAGCATAGGAACACGGCAAAATTCATACATGGATGATTCTACTTACTGTCTGGCAAATGTGTGAGCTGATTGTCGCACAGATTGAGTTCAGTGAGAGAGGCCATTCGAGCAAGAGCAGGAGAGATGGAGGTGATTCTATTCTGTGAGACATCAATGGCCGAGAGACAAGGAAGCCGTGACACCACTGCATTATATATGCATAAGATAAGAGATAAGGTACATACAGTGATAGTAAAAAGAACAATGAAGGGACATTATTAAACATTTTGTGGAATCAATTATTGTTATGCATACATAGCATACAGAAATTGCATTGTGAGTCACGCCATGGCTATCTTGCAACGATATACTTACCATCTGAAAGTTCAGTGAGGTTGTTGGAGGGTAAATAAAGAAATGTTAATGACTGAAGGTTGATTAATTTAGGTGACTGTATATAGGTGAAAATTAACTTGAACAAGAGAGTGGGTGGGGCTGAACAGTGTGCAAAAACGGTCAATTTTTTGGAATAAATTCCATAATGCATTTTCACTTTGATATAGTGATATTAGACTAGTTACCAGTTGCTTGATGCAGTTTCTTTTCAAGTAGAGCTTGCACAGTGATGTCTTGTTTTGTTCATCTTCAAGAACTTCATCAGGAATCTCTTTCAGGTTGCAATAGTTGAGCACACGTTCCGTCACCACATTTCCAACAGGCTCGCGATGACGATGAGCTGAGCATCTTTCTTCTTCTACCATAATCCATTCACTGCCTCACTAATTCAGCTAATACTTATTTCTATGTAATGCCCACCAAAATTAAGACGCGCGGACTTTTCGCGACTTTATTCTATGATGCCATGCAGGCATCCTCATAATCCTGGTACTCTGCCTGGTACCGGGATGGGGTAACTTTCATGCATGACTGAATCCGTGCAGGTCAGTGAATGTTAAGAGTCAGTCATTCACTCAATATATGAACGAAGGTAGCTATCACATTTTTTGAAAGTTTCCACAATCGGCTTCATGCCTTTGTCAAGTTGAGTTATTGCGAGAATTTCAGATGTATCTTCACCCCAATCTTGCAGTCTGGCCCCCCAGTAGTGATTCATTCTCAGTTCACTGTAGGGAGCATTCTGACTATATGAATTAAATGTATACATAGCTAGAATTTTATTGTGATGTATACTGGCTTTCACCCTCTTTGGTTGATAAGAAACAATTCACATCGTATGGTTCCCATGTGAGCATTGTCGAAATTACAATGCAAAACTTTCTCTTCCTAGGAAAGCCACTAGACAGAGAATTGCTGATTGATAGATTCTGGAGAAGAACTCCCAGGCCATCAAATTCCTTGGTGAAGTCATAGATAATACATACTCACCGTATACGTATTATCTATGGTGAAACCCATTCAGGTCTTGTGTCTTTTGGAGAAAAAGGATACTCATCAATGTCTATAGCAGCAGTCCATGTCACTTCGGCACCATACTTTACTATACAATCTTGGTAGGCTGCAACTTGTGTATTAGTTACTGAATATGGTTTATGTGTATGCCAATCAATGTAAGTTACATAACTCTCTTCTATGTGCTTCTTTAATGGTTCCTTCTGTGATTCACTTGGTTCCACCCATGCATCGTAAACATAGACGTGTTCAACGCCTGCAAAGCGAAGATACTGAAACCATTGTTTCAATTCTCTTGTTGTAAGTTTGGCTTTGTCACTTTCATATATCCTTACAAGAAGGACAGCAGTCAAGAAGTAAGGAGGGCTACTGCATGTGTCGTTTGAATCGTACCCACTCACATTCAGGACCCCACAGAGATCGAACTCGCAAGTATGGGTCTTCACTTTTTAGTTTCAGTTCTGTGAAGTTGTTTACTTCAAGTTCAAACTAGCTCTCAGTTTTACAGACAAAACAAGGGTAACAAGAGTTGTCAACATCATGGCTAAATACAAGCCTCTTTTATTCTTGAAGCAAACTCGAAAGAGGCAAGGAAAAATCCTTGACTGTGACCATACTCTCAACATAGTACTAGTCCGAGGCCAGCCCCGCCCTTTTCAGGACGCCAATAACTTGACTTCTGTACCCCCTACGAACTTGAAATTGATGCATTCTGCATAGAATTTTGAGTACAACGTTATGACACTGAGATTTTCTTCAAGGAGGTTACAGGAAAAAAAATTAAATTTGCAAAGTCACCCCATCTGTTTTTAAAATGTGGTATTCAGAAAGATCTCAGTGAGAGGATCATTTTGGTATATATTTTTACCTATATCCCCCCTCTGGTGGTCAGAAAAGGTAACACTGAAAATTCTTTGGGTATACGACCCCCACTGACAATGAGATGCCTGCATAATCATTATAGTTCATACATGGATGATGATGATGATGATGAATCCCCCCAGTAATGCGGATTCATTCTCAGCACATTGTGGAGAGCATTCTAAAATGGCGTTTATCTAAAAATTGATTGTGACGTATACCGCCTTTCATGCTCTTTGGTTGATAAATGGGTTTCACTAGTAATGAATTTGACGGTTCAAGTTGTGAGTTCTTCTCCAGAATCTATCACTTGAATCAGCAATTCTCGATCTAGTGGCTTTCCTAGGCTATAGCTATAGCCTAGGAAAGCCACTAGATCGAGAATTGCTAATTGCTTCCTATAGGAAGAGAAAATTTTGCATTGTAATTTCAACAATGCTGACATGGGAACCATATGATGCGAATTGTTTCACGAAGCGATAAAGAAATCCACTCCCCCTCCCCTAAATCTGCCCTTGAATAACAACTTCGTAAACATGAGCGGATTTGCCTAGTGACGAATACTTTAGAGTTTAGACTTAGTCTATTCATACACCGGTATGAATGACAGAGTGGGTGATCAATCAAAGAGTCTCTCCTCCACAGCCCATGGAGGAGGGATTCTGATGTTTATTGTGTATACTCCACCCAGCTTATGTACCGAAGTTCAAGCATCTCAGTAGCTAGCTTATCAAGTTAATTACTGAAAGAACATAATTAAATTAACAAAAAGAAGCTTCAGAATGACTATATCATAAGAAAAATATGAACATTCAAAGAACCCTATGTAAACGCAGACATTTTGCTCCCTAAATACGAACCAGACCGGATGCACAAATCAGGTAAAATTGAGGTTTTAGTGCAGACTGACATTAATTGTGTGTGGTCCATATCAGACAAATAGCTAATTCTATACGTGTGATGAATAACAACTTATAAACACGGGTATGCCTTATCTCATCATACAGCATATGATATTGAATTTACCCTCCTCCACACCTCGGAGGAGGGACTCTGATGTTGGGACTGTTCATTGACTTCTGAATCAAATGAATGATATCATGCCAAGTTAGTCTGGCTTGCCAGACTCTTCGCAAGGAAGAGTCTGGCAAGCCAGACTAATGCCAAGTTAATTAATTCTACAGAACTTACACAGTGCATGCATGCATGCAAACTATACAATAGATGCTGCTATAATATTTTTATAATTATGTATAGGCAATAATTGTTCAGTGATGTTATATTCATTGGCCACAGCTGTTCCTGGAATTCATTGAATAATAATTATTGCTTTTTTTTAAAAAACAAATTTATTTATTACAAAAATTATAAATTTTAGCTATAATAATATTATTTATTACAACTCTATAAGTGAGCTCGTCAACTCAACAAAATTGGAAGAAGATATTGAATGTCTAGTATTATTAAAAACTTAAGAGACTCTTTATCCAATAATAATTACAATCAATTCTTGGCAAGTAATTATTATTATTATTATTATTATTATTGCTTTACATTGTAGTATATACAGGGAATATACAGGGGTTCACAAGCTCCAACAAGCTGGCCCCCTATGGCAAATTTTAAGACAAGGTGTGCCTTCTTTGAGGTCGTAATTTTTTCGATATATATCTCTTTAAACAGTTTTTTGCAAGTTCTGTGTGACTCTTGTCAATAGTAATTGTTTTTGATGACCTACAATTATTTTTAAGTATCTCTTTTTCACATTCACTAAGAGCCTGTTTCATAATGGTGTCCAATTGTTTATCTTTCTGGAAGAAGAGTTGCCAAGTGATGAGGGCACCAAACACAACAAACAGCGATTGATAGATGGAGTTAAGCTGAGCTGGAACGTCCTCAATGGTTTGTCTGATTGGGACATAGACAATAGTAGCAGATATTAAAGACTGAAACCCTGCTAATAAGATGAGAACAATTAGTACTACTGAAGCGATTGCACAGTTATTAGCAACAGTTGATTTAATCTTTTCATTAACTTTGATTAATAATCCCCACAGCATTCTGAAGGCATATAGCCACACCAATGTACTGATGACATAGTATATACCAATACTATTAGCGTGTTTAGGATCATTGACAAATCCTATCATGATGAAATAAGAGTGGTTGGAGAGCACAAGTGTGATGGCAAGAATGGAAAATGTAACAGCAATTTTACGCAGCCTATTTGAATCACTAGAAAGTCTTTCAGAATTTTTCCAAATGTACAAAAGAGCACAAAGCTGTACTATAAGGTATGAACCATCATAAAAGGTGAGTATCACTATTGGAGAATGAAATAATGCTCTAGTATTAAAATTACCATTTCCATCAGAGTAGCCTGGAACAGAGTCACTTCTAGCAAAGGCAGCACCACAGATATCCATAACAATAGCATACAAGATGACTACCATAGCAAAGGCAGAAATACTGAAAGCTATTTCATTTTGTTCATTATCAGACCTCTTCTCTGAAAATACGAATTTTCTATGTCTATATGTTACCAAACCTATACCAGTTGTCAGAAAGAGGGGCACAAATATGTGGTAGACAATGAGGATATTTATCAGTTCACCTGAGTGTAGGTTTTCTTCTATGTAGTGTACATTGCCACTGACTGCATTGTCTGAATCCTGAGACATGGGACTCACACTCAGTGTTTGTGCATGGACCTTGAGCTGAAATTAAAGTATAATTAAGGTTATTATGCATAATTTTATTTTAACACTTGAAAATTGCAATACTAATAAAAATGATTCAGACTAACCCTTCGTGTTAATATTCGAAAATACTCTGGACTCGCATTGAAGCACTCTGATGGTAGTGTAAGGGTAACTTCTCCACTTTGATATTTTTTATAGTTGCCAAAGAACAAAGAAAAAAATTGAAATCCCTCCAAAGGATGCAATAATGTTGATGTTTCACTTGTCCAATACAATGTCTTGTTTTTTTCACCAGGTCCTGGGAACTGATAGGTCACTGTCACAAACACTGGAGTTTGAATATTAATAGGAGGAAGAAGGAAAGCCCTGATGAGATTAAACACATTCTCACTACTGTACATCAAAGATTTCACCAGTGTGATGTAACATTCACTGCAGCTAGTTTTCCCTTCATCACACTGAATTTCAGTAGCGTTGGTTGCAACAGCACTGGCCACTGGTAGAAGAGCTGTAGCAGTAAGAAGCACCGATAAAATAGATTTCATGTTTTTCTACGACGTTAATTGTTTGGAAGCAACGGATCGAGTGGAGACACAGGAGGTTGCAAGCGCACAATTAGAGATCCACGAATAATTATAATAACGTTGATTACTTAAAAATACGATCTTTTTCTGCTGATTCAGCAACATTTACGGAGGTATGCCCACAGTACACAGAGAAAATTGCGTATCAGGCAGAAAAGGTCACTGACTCAGCAATTTTTAAGTACTCGTTTATACGCGTGATCTCTAATTGCGCTCGCACTTGCAACCTGGAGCGAAGACGTCAAGTTAGCAGTCAGATCGCCAGTGCCATAATTTATGTGCACGACCGGAAGTGTGAAAATGTAAAAATGGCCGCTCGTTTGTCACACAGTTTAGAAAACGACCTAACTGCAAGTACAGAAAGAGACTAGAGGGACTGATACCGACTTTAACGGAAAGAAATATCATTATCTATGGAAATATAAATTCTGTTGTCTGTCGTACGTCCTTGTCATAAAATATGGTATATGTTTATGAAGATCATTACCTGTGCATTTCTGAGCATGCGCATAATTATGTCTAAAATGTATAAGCCACGTACACAAGAGACTAAGACTGGACTCAGTACGTAAAGTCAAACGTTTACTTGCTAGCTGTATGTCCGAGACCACAAAGTACCTAGCTCTAAATTTAGAGGTATGGAAGAGTCACAGACGGCAAAAGAAAAGAAA
The DNA here is from genome assembly GCA_964030475.1 of Tethya wilhelma. Lineage (NCBI taxonomy): Eukaryota > Metazoa > Porifera > Demospongiae > Tethyida > Tethyidae > Tethya > Tethya wilhelma. The sequence continues at coordinate 3,483,999 of CAXIPT010000006.1, read as the reverse complement.
AATCAGCATCGTAGAGAAAGGGAACGAGCTCTTCTAGCATCGGAGACTGCAGCTGAAAAAGAAGAAAGGCGACTTAAAGAGACGGATCGTGCAAAGACAGCTGCCGAGACAAAAGAGCAGAAACAGGCTAGATTACAGAGAAAACGTTCTTAGACTAGGGAACAGGCAAGATTAGAAGCTGAAGATGATGAACAACGCGCGAGGCTAGACATATGAGAAGGAGACAAAGATTGGCAGTAGCTAGGAGCCTGTGGATCAGAGGGAAGCTCGACTAAAAAGACAAAGATTGGCAGCAGAGTCTGTGGATCAGAGAGAAGCTCGATTAGAAAGACAAAGGAAGAGATTGGCAACAGAGTATGCATGTGGCCGGATCAGAGAGAAGCTCGATTCTAAGTGACTGAGAACAAATCAAAGTGAGAGATTGGCCGCAACAGAGTCTGTAGATGAGAGAGAACCTTGACTTGAAAGACAAAGGGAGAGATTTTCAACAGAGTAAATCCTCTGTGATGATGCCAAAGCCTGTGTAATAGCTTGATGGAACATGCCTTGCATGATGTTACAATCATTGTGGTGGCATGCATATAGACCTTATGCAATTACGTTAAATTGCGTCACGACTTTTATAGCAACACCCGATGCGTTGCTAACTGCCGCCATTTTGAAGGGCAAAAATACCGTATAGCGGGAAATTTTCGTGGGGGAAAATTTTTGCGAATTTCGCTGTTTGGCAGCTTTCCGCGAAAATTTTCCTACACGAAATTTGTAAGGTATGTGGTCGTCACGTATAGTTAAAGGAACTGTGTCACTATATAAGCGGTGTTTTGTTGCTAAAAATAAAAATAATGACGTTTTGTGACGTTTTTGTTGATACGCGTACGCGGGTACCACGTCCGGGAACGTTTGCATACTACTCCGTGTATTGCGCATTTTGCTTTTACTCGCGTAATAGTACTACGTGGTCAGCTATTATTACAAGCCTAAGTAGCTCGCGTAATGCACACTTAATACTGTAAGGTTTCTGTTTACAACCCATTTATAGTAACAAAACACCGCTTATATAGTGACACAGTTCCTTTAAGATGCAATCCACGAAAATTTTCCCCGCGAATTTCTATTCAAGATGAAAACGCAAAAATTTTCCCCCACGAAAATTTCCCGCTATACGGTATAATGGCTGACATACGGAAACAAACAAATCGTTGCTTTACAAGTGTACTGATATTGCATTTTGTATGATTAGGTATCTTTTGTGGTTCACAACTACCAAGACAGAATATAGCTAGCTCAGAGCGTGGAAGCAGCAGTACCAACCACGCAACAAAGATTATGATACAGAGCAAAGAACCCGCGGCGTAGGCTACAATTTTTGTCACCGTCTGCTAGCTGTTTTAGCTGCCGCTGCTTAAGGATCACTTAGCAAGTCTTTTGGCCTCTCTGAGTGAAGGCAATCGAGCGTAGGTAAGTTGACTGTCTCCAGGGTTTTACTGCAAAAATTCTTAGAAGAAGCTGTCACTTTCCTGCATTGCTGCTGTACTTCCACGCTAAATTTGCCCTTCAAAATGGCGGCGTTAGCAACGCATGCGTGGTTTCTAAGTCGTGACGCATAAGGTTTATAAGCCATCAATTGCAACATTACTTGATTGGAATTAATCTCATATATCTGAGAGGGTTTTCCAAACTAAAAAGTGTAGCTATCTTATTTCATTTTCTCTTTACACATTTTCATCTATTCATGCAGTTCCTTCATAATAATTATTACTACATAGCAATGATAATGGCTCGCCCCTTTGATGTTCAACATCGCAACTATAGTATATTATAGCTATCTGACTGAGAGTGATAATAAATGATACTAAAAGATGTTTGTAGAGCTTTCTCAAGTTTGGTTACCTATTAAAAGTATTCCCAGAGATCACAATCTACTATAGCCTCGTCCCCAGGCCCGAAGAGGCTAGAATTTGTGCCAGAGCCTTGTATTACTGAATTTGGAACAACTCCCGGCGAGTCTGTGCAGTCATGACAGGGCACAAATAGTTGACAATACACTGGCCTTTTTCTCGCAAGCAACAATGATTCGAATCCAAAAGAATAAAGAAAACCAACTTTGCCTGCTATAATTAAAGCAAAAAGTAAGATTTGTGACCGTCATAATTATACCAGTACAATGTGTTACACCCGTATAGTTTTTGATGTGAATTTAATATTATTGCAGGAAAATCTATGTTGCTGTAAAACATTGAAATGAAAGCCCATGAGTTTTTGATGAGCAAAGTCGCTTCTTTTCCAGTTTTCCATGCTTGGTATCTTCAACACGCAAGGATCATGCAGATTTGAGGTACGTATTATTTTCCACGCGCACGGAAAGATGGCACGAAACTGGTGGAAGTGACGTTTTATGACACTTTATGACACTGGCCACGCCCGGCGCCGGATTGGTGGGCAAGCGAATGGAGTTTTGTACTGGCTGACACCAGAGGAGGTCCGACATCCGCGGGTTAATTGCAGACCATTTCTAAATTAACACATCACGTGACTCACGTTTCCTGGTCTTGAAATCAGACGCTACTGCTTGGTAATAAGCTAAGTTTTGTTCTCTTTCTTATTACTTCGCTAGATAAGCTGCTTAAAGGGCAAGACAACCCTTTGGAAATGGCAAAAAGCTTAGATATGTGCAAGTACGGAGACCCGGAAATAATATCACGTGATCACCGAGGACCTGCAATTAACCCGCGGATGTCGGACCTCCTCTGGGCTGACACTGGAGGCCAAGTTTAGTACAAGAAAAAGAGCCTTCTACTGAAAATAGAGTCGGGTTATTTGGCGCACTTCGTTATTAGGCGCACATTCGCTATTAGGCGCATACTGTCTTCTTACACTTACCTTTGATAACAGGCACAAAGTTTATAAACTGGATGTTCACGTAGTTTTCCAAGCCTGACAGCCATGAAAAACGCTTTCTTTCACTACTTGGCCTTCCATTTCACTTAGTACAGTCTAACCGCCAACGTACGCATTTAATTTTTAGACCGGAAGTTGACCACACCCCTATGAATATTTGTCAGTTTTCTGAAATAGTCTTGCCGTGTTTTCTACAGACGATATCTTCTAACCTTCTGCGGTGATCTCCTTGAAGCTTGCACCACCAAGTTTTACTACTCTTGTAGTAATAAAATACATTTTATACAGAACAATGGCGGCAAAATTGTCTTCAGCAGCAGCCTTACAACATACCAACTAAAATGAAACTAAATTTAATTAGCTGTGTTTTCACCGTCCGAACAGCAGTTTGCAGGTGTTCAGGAAATTGATAATCCACAAACTGATAGTCCCACAGCCCGCCCCTTTAGCGTGCGTGCAGCTAAAATTTTGCCACGCGGAACAAGACCTGAATCAGGCTGAATGGCGAAAAAACGGCAAGAAAGAGACCGAAACATATATTATCTTTCACAAAAGACTGCTATTTAGTGAGATTTTAAGTTGCTTTTGTTACTTTTAAGTTGAAAGGCGGGTCCAGCAAGCACTTTCCAGTCTCCCGCACAGTTATTAATATTATAATGCGAGGTCTCGGCTGAAAGTGGGGTTCCATGGAACCCCAGGAACTCTCCCTAGATCCGCCCCCGTTCTTATAGAGAAGGTTTTTTTTGCTTTTTTTAATAATAATAAAGCAGGTCTGATGATCAGAGCATGGATAATATAGTTCCGAGAGCTATAATATCCATGATCAGAGTAAAGGGAATCAGGAATATGTAGTTGTGAATCATAGATCCATGTTGTGAGTGAATAGTGAATACCCCACTCTCATAGTGGTGACAACATGCAGTGCTGATCCTCCATTTATTGATGTTGCCCATGTCCATCTCTGGTTCAAATTATAGACAAGACATCATGACCTTAGACCTTCATCTATTCGTAGATTGCTAAAACATTTTATAGCAAACTGCACTGCAACAGAAGTCCATAGCTAATGCTAGATTGGCTGGCTTACAAACCCCTCCAGTTGATGTCACGTAAAAAGCTCGGAGCCTCCTGAAACTTGTTTTAGACAAAATTTTTTGAAATAAATGCCTCTATATACAAGTTAACTGATAGCAGGTCACAGTTAGTACCAGTTGGAATGAGCCAGTCACGAAGGTTGTAAAGGGAAAAGAGCATGATTCTGGGAATGAGGCAACTAATATCATACATTTGACATAATAATGATGATTTCTTCACGAAAATAATTATAGACCTATTAACTGACAATGAGATGCCTGCATTATAGTTTCATTCCCTATTAGAATCCCTAGACTATGACCTCATACTCTAAAATTGTGCTTGTGAGGACCATATTAGGCATATATATAGGAACACGGCAAAATTCATACATGGATGATTCTACTTACTGTCTGGCAAATGTGTGAGCTGATTGTCACACAGATTAAGTTAACTGAGACTGAGAGAGGTCATTTGATGCAGTGGTGTCACATGTTCAGCTTCCTTGTCTCTCGGCCATTGATGTCTCACGGAATAGAATCACCTCCGTCTCTCCTGCTCTTGCTCATTGTGCATAAGATACAATATGATAAGAGATAAGGTACATACAGTGATAGTAAATTAAAAAAAAACAATGCAGGAACAGAAAAATTCGCGATTTACGGTACCATCTGAAAGTTCAATGAGATTGTTGAAGGGTAAGTAAAGAAATGTTAATGACTGAAGGTTGATTAATTTAGTGACTGTATATACTATTAGATGAAAATTAAGAGAGTGGGTGGGGCCATAGATAATATAGCATATATTATCTATGGTGGGGCTGAATAGTGTGCAAAACAATCAATTTTTTGGAATAAATTCCAGAATGCATTTTCACTTTGATATAGTGATATTAGACTAGTTACCAGTTGCTTGATGCAGTTTCTTTTAAAGTAAAACTATATAGAGCTTGCACAGTGATGTCTTGTTTTGTTCATCTTCAACTGAGAACTTCATTGGGAATCTCTTTCTTAGCCTTTCAGGTTGCAATAGCTGAGCACACGTTCTGTCACCACATTTCCAACAGGTTCACGATGATGATGAGCTGAGCATCATTCTTCTTCTACAGTACCATTAATTCACTGCTTCACTAATATTTTTTCTATGCAATGCCCACCAAAAATAAAGACGCGCGAACTTTTCGCAATTTTATTCGAACCGCCCCACCTTCAATAAAATGCATAATTAATGCCATGCAAGCTACCCCCATAATTATATCTGGGTACTGGAGTGCGGTAACATTGATGCATGACTGAATCTATGCGGTTCAGTAAATGTTAAGAGTCAGTCATTCACTCAATGTATGAATGAAGGTAGCTATCACATTTCTTGAAAGTTTTCACAATCGGCCTTATGCCTTTGTCAAGTTGAGTTTTTGCGAGAATTTCAGGTGTATCTTCACCCCAATCTTGCAGTCTGGCCCCCCAGTAGTGATTCATTCTCAGCACATTGTGAGGAGCATTCTGACTATAAAAATGGCGCTTATCTAGAATTTGATTGTGATGTATACCAGCTTTCACCCTCTTTGGTTGATAAATGGGTTTCACCAATGAATTTGACGGTTTGTGAGATCTTCTCCAGAATCTATCAATCAGCAATTCTCGATCTAGTGGCTTTCCTAGGAAGAGAAAGTTTTGCATTGTAATTTCGACAATGTTGATGTGGGAACCATATGATGTGAATTGTTTCACGAAGCGATAAAGAAATCCAGGTCTTGTGTCTTTTGGAGAAAAAGGATACTCATCAATGTCTATAGCAGCAGTCCATGTCACTTCGGCACCATACTTTACAATACAATCTTGGTAGGCTGCAACTTGTGTATTAGTTACTGAATATGGATTATGTGTATGCCAATCAATGTAAGTTACGTAACCCTCTTCTATGTGCTTCTTTAAAGGTTCCTTCTGTGATTCACTCGGTTCCACCCATGCATCGTAAACATAAACGTGTTCAATGCCTGCAAAGCGAAGATATTGAAGCCATTGTTTCAATTCTCGTGTTGTAAGTTTGGCTTTGTCACTTTCATATATCCTTACAAGTAGGACAGCAGTCAAGAAGTAAGGAGGGCTACTGTGTCGTTTGAATCGTACCCACTCACATTCAGGATCCCACAGAGAATCAGATACATTCATGTGCACGTTTTGAGTTGAAGGATCAAGACTACTACTTAGTCTAGTGTGTTGATTCATTTGAATATCTTCAGCAGAGTCTTGTTCTTTGTGGAGTACAGAGACTGTAACAGCATGATTGCGATTTTCAGTGTTGGTCAAGTATTTATTATATTCTGCAAGGTAGCTCCTGTGGTCATGATTTATTACGTTATTAGTGTCCTCTTCCATTTTGTACTCATTCACATCTCTTCGAACTCGCAAATGACTACCAATATATGGGTCTTCACTTTTTAGTTTCATTTGAGTTAGTTCTGAGATGTTGTTTAGTTCCAAGCTAGCTCTCAGTTTTACCGACAAAACAAGGAAAACAAGTGTTGTCAACGTCATGGCTAAACACAAGCTTCTTTGATTCTTGAAGCATACTCGAAAGAGGCAAGGAAAAATCCTTGACCGTGACATAATAGTACCAACTGACTCTTGATGGGTCCAAATATAATTATTAATTTAATGACAAATGCCGAACTAGGTAATGCCAAGAGACTAGAGTTCATCATGCGGCCGGCTACCTACAATATGCGGCTACCATTATCAAATATAGTATAGGGTCAGTAGCCGCATTTAGGCTGGCCGGCCATCCATTGTACATGTGTTTGCGGGTGGCGCGCGCCCGCTAGTCTTGTCGGACTTTGTAAATGCGCATGCGCAATGCAGCGTTAGCCTTTCATTTTCAGCTACTGATCATGTCAGAGCCATATATATTTTAAAAATTATGCATGGGCTGTTGTTATCAGTTTTTAGACTGTCTACATCATGTACGTAGCCTCGTAAACCAGGCCCTAGGCCCTCTAAATTATTAATTTTGTTCCTTGTATTCTTTCACCAATAACAAGGTGCGCACTAAATAGAAAGTTGACAACACACACGTGGCCCAGTTTAGAAAGACATGAGAAACCTGGAGGTTATAAACTGTGTGGCATTACCAGCCGAGAGCACTATTGCTCGTGCACAGTGTTTCTGTTTGGACTGCGACAGAGGAGTGGTATGGGTTGCTACAGACAACGAACTGTGCAGCATTGAAAACAACAAAGTCAGTCAAACTTCTTAAAATTCATCCACATAATAACGTTTTAGATTCAATGTGAATTCTATATAAATTCTGTATATGTAGGTATGTAGTGTAGCCATGCTTTCGGGTCACATGACATCAGGTGACAGGATAGTTGGAATGGAATTTGTCTCGGACTCAGAGTCTGTCTGTCTCGCTCTGTCGGGTGGCGACATTTTAACATACTGCACCACCACTTGCTCTATAGAGTGTGTTGGGAGTGTGGAAGTGGGTGTGGTCTGTATGGGGTGGAGTCCCGAACAGGATGTGGTGGTGTTGGTGACCAGGGAACAGAAATTGCTTCTAATGACGAGAGACTTTGACCCCCTCTTGGAAACAAGTCTTCATTCGGACGAATTTGGAGAAGGTTGGGTTTGAACATGTCATGTGACTGTCACATGATGTCATGTGCTCTTTATATTTAGCAAAACCAGTGACAGTGGGATGGGGGAAGAAGGAAACACAGTTTCACGGCTCTGAAGGAAAAGCTAAAGCGAAAATGGTCAATGAGAAAGTGAGTTGTATGATCTTGTTCCCTCCTATTGGTATACCGTATAGCTAGAAATTTTTGAGGAATAAAATTTTCACGGATTACAGACAATCCACGAAAACAGCAAAATTTATACTCTTTGAAAATTTCTAGCTATACAGTATATCCTAAATATGTTGACTCAGCATTAATGTCTTGTGCATGTGTACACGATACTGTGGTCACATGATCGGAATGCACTTAACTGAGGTGCCAGCTCAGCAAACGTATCTTGTCCGTTTCTTACTGCTTACTACTGTCCTCTCTTAAGTAGTACCTGTACAGTAATAAAATGTTTAAAAAACATTTCTCCTGTTCTCCTCTAGCCTCTATGTCCAGCGTTGGACTGGGACGATGGGAGGACTAGGATCAGTTGGCGTGGAGATGGAGAGTATTTTGCGTGCAGCACCATCGATCCCATGTCCAAATCCCGTCAGTTGAGGGTATGGAGCCGAGAGTGTGTGCTCCACTCCACAGGGGAGAGGGTGGACGGTCTGGGACAGGCACTGGGCTGGAGGTACAGAACAACTAAAGTTTGTTCACTTTCACTTGAACCTTTGTTTGGGGGGGGGGCGGGTTGTCCCTCTATAGTTACATTCTACCATATTAATTTTATATTCAAATAGCAAATTTCACATATAGATTCTGTTAGTGGCATGTATATGTAGTCAAAATCTTTGCCCATTTATCCCTCAACTTTAGTATTATGACCACAACAAAGCAAGTCTAGCTACTTTCTATGTGCTGAGTTCAGGTGGAAATTTTTAGCTGTTTCTGCGGTCACAATTGCATGCACTGTGAGATTTTAAAAATTATGTGTGTGTGTGTGTGTGTGTGTGTGTGTGTGTGTGTGTGTTTTGATTCTTCTTCCCAGACCAAATGGCAGTCTCATTGCATCAACCCAACAAAAGCCACACCGACATGATGTAATCTTTTTTGAGCGGAATGGTCTACAACATGGGGAATTTCCCCTGAGGAATATCCATAGAGACGATGGCAGAGACTTGCGTGTCAAAGAGCTTGCTTGGAGCTGTGACTCGAGCATTTTGGCCTTGTGGCTGGAAGTGGAGAAGAAGGAGGATGAGCGTGGGAAGACAGGAGCCGAGAGAAGTGGAGCTGCAGAGGATCCAGTGAGACCGTCCCAATCTTATAGTGAGTCAGGTCGATTTGAGTGTATGTGTAGTAAGAAGTATTGTATGATTTAGAGGTTCTGTACCAAGCAAAACGGTTCCAAATGGCAAAAATTGTCAACTTTGTTTCTCCAGGGTAGTAGTTATGCTAATAGCACATGACATAGTCAATCTCTTTACTGTAGTTTCTTAGCAAAACAAATTCTGTACCAAGGATTTAAGTTTCTTTTTTTTTTATATACAAGAAACCACTAGCTTACAATAGCATGGAATTATCAGCCATATTATTCATTTATCTTCAAATTTCTGTCATTGTTCTAGTTCAGTTGTGGACTGTTGGCAACTATCACTGGTACTTGAAGCAGGAGCTTCGGTTGCCACCATCACCATCATCACTGCCTGGTTTGGTGGGTTTGATGTGGGACCCAATAACACCGCTCAAGCTGCACCTGTTGACAAGTGGTACGTATGTGTGGCAATGTGTACTGTAGACTAGCTAGGAAGGGCAAAATGTTTTTAAGTTTTAGTGCAGCAATAAAATATATACTGGATGTACTGTAGATTGATTTTACGACAATCTTCTACGATTCATCCATTGGTAAATGTCCCTAAAACTAAGAACATGTTGTACTTCCCAACAGTGAGTGACTTGTTTGGATATTTTTATTGAAATTTCCCCAATCTATTGCATTGTACAAAATCAATATTTATAAGCTCAATCTCATAAATTTACACAGCATATATTTTGCTGATTTTGAATGCGAATGTGTATGTGTGTCTCTCTATCACAGAGGGCCGGTATCTCTGTTACAATTGGAGGTGGTCTATTGCCGAGAGCAAGTCTCATTCCAGTTCCAACTCAGCCACTGTGGCAGTCATCGACGGCACCGATATTCTCCTCACTCCATTCCGGCATGTTGTCATCCCTCCACCCATGGCCGCCCACACTCTCAAGTTCCCCTCGGCTGTGAACCAGGTGGTGTTTTCACCTCCTCCGAACTGCAATGACGTGATGGCTCTGTTGGCTACTGGACAGCTGGCCTTGTTCAGCTACCGCAGGCGTGCTTTAGATGGAAGTACAAGCGAAGAAGGAGCAAAGAAAAAGGACACTAGTGGTTTTAAACAGATCACACAAGCACCAGAGCTCTTTGGGATAGCCAAGTTAGTTTCCATAGATACAAGATATCAGCTAAAAATGGTATTTAGTACTGCATGTTCAGTACTTTAGAGTGTATGTGCATGGTTATCAGATTGAATNATCTAATGTGTTTCTTCTTCTACAAGATACTATCAATATGCCATTGTAGTATGTACTATAAATTCATGCCCTTTTTTTTCCCCATATGTACTGTACTTGGAGCCGCGACCGCGGTCAAGATCTTGACCGTCCAAAATTTCCATTTTGACCGTTGACCGTGACTAAAATTTGATTTTGACCGTTGACTGTACTGTGACGTGCATGCAGCCGGTGATCGAGCTCGAGCGGTGAAATTCGCGCTTGACATGACGTGACTGACGTAGTGACGACCTCTACCAACTTTGATCGTCTCTAGCTCTATCTCGACCTCAGACTCTGAATTTCATTTTGACCGTTGACCGTCATCTTGACCGCGGTCGCGGCTCCAAGTACAGTAGTCTACTAGCCTCGTCCCCAGGCCCAGTAGTCTACATAATGGGAGTCGCCACCCTCTGATGCATGACCATAAATGGAATCATGATCGTGAATAATGAAGTTTGTTGACTATTAGTTTGCAAAAATTCAGGGCTACTCTTCTTGATTGGCTTCAAGCTTGTTTACTAATTATTATTATTGTATGATGGCCTCCCAAGCTGCAAAGAAGGAAATTGAAAAAGAACTCACCTGTCCTCTTTGTCTGGACATCTTTCGGGAACCAAAGAAACTTCCTTGTGATCACATCTACTGTAAGGAACCTTGTCTTCAAGGACTTTTGCTGCGCAGCCAGATCAATGCCTCCATTACATGTCCTGAATGTAGAACAGTTGTCCAAGTGCCACACAATGATGTGAAATATCTACCTGCAGCCTTTCGAATCAATCGGTTGAAACAGATTTATGAAAGCATGCCAGATTCTGAGCCTCAGCAAGCAGTAGCAGCTTCTCCTACTAGATCTAGTTTGGCTGCTATCAATAATTGTCTAGTTCACGAAACCCAGCAATTGGCAATATACTGTGAAACTTGTGAGAAGGTACTCTGTAGGGATTGTATTCTCATGTCCAGTGATCACAAAGAGCATTCGTATGGATATATTGCACAAAAAGCTAAGAAACATCGTCTGATGTTAAAGCAACTAATTGATCCCAAACGTAAACAAGAAGAGGTACTGTCAATTAGCCTTACGAAAGCTGATGAAGCAATAGCCAAATTACAAATTGAAGGTGAAGAACGAGAAGCAAAAATTAGAGAAGGCTTTGGTTCTCTTCTTGAAGCCTTACAGAAAGAAAAGGATACTCTGTTGCAACAGAATACAGAATTGACAAAAGAAAAAGTAGCGACTATAGATAAGCATAGGATAGATACAATTGAACAAATAGGAGAGCTTAGTGAAGCAATTGTCAATGCAGAAAATGCTTGCCAAAACCTCACAGACACTCAGTTACTTTTGCAGAAAAAAAGTATTGTCCGTAAATTACAGTTAGCAGCAGGTGAAAAGTCTCATCAATTGCAACAGGCTTTAGAACAAGACCCAGAAACTGTAGTAGTGGATGTGATGAGTTCTGAAACTTTTCATAAACTCTGTAGAGAAGAGTGCATACTACATACATTAGCTAATCCAAAGCTATGTCGTGCCGAAGGTCAAGGGTTAGAACAAGCTGACTTACACTTGTCAACTGAGGTAACTCTACACCTCACAGATTTCAAAGGGGCCAAATGTGTTGGGAAGCAAAATGTTTCAGTTAGACTACAACCAAAACGAAGCAGCCAAACAGAAATAATTGGAGATTGCAAACCGTTATCTCCAGGTTACTATCAAGTATTGTACACACCAACTACACGAGGTAGACATGAGCTGTCAATCAAAGTAAACAACGTGCACATTAGAGGAAGTCCTTTTCAAGTGTTTGTCAAAATCCGTCCACATCAGTTATCTAGCCTGCAAGCTGAAATATCAGGCCTTTATCGTCCAGCTGGATTGACAAAATTGAACCATTTCAATATGATACTTGTTGTTGAACATGGAAAAAATAGGATAATAGGGATTGACTCAAAATTTTCAGTAGTTGCAAGGCCTATAATCTTGGAAGGCCAGCTTGAAGGCCCATCTGAAGTGACAACTGATTCCAGATCAAACATATACACGTGTACAGTATTGGATCATAGGATCCACAAATTTATATTTGGTACAATGTCATTCGTCAAGAATAAATCAATTGGAAAAATGGGTAAAAAAAATATGGAGTTTAACTTCCCTAATGGAAACCGTGTCAGCACAACAAATAAACTCTACATTTGTGATAGTGAAAACAACAGAGTACAAGTTTTTGATACTGATCTAAACTTTAAATATACTTTTGGTAGTAAAGGTAGTGGAAAAGGAAATTTTCTGTTTCCATCAGATGTAGACTTTGACGAACTTGGAAATGTTTACATTGTAGACAGTGGGAATAACCGCATTCAGATATTTACACCAGAAGGGCGCTTTATTCGGATGTTTGGCAAACAGGGAATATTTCCAGGAGAAATAAACCGCCCAATATGTATGCAAATTAAGGCTGGTTTAATGTATATCACTGAGGTTGCAAATAGCCGTGTTTCAATATTTACTACAGATGGAGATTTTGTGACAACATTTGGTGAAAAATATTTATCTAACCCAGAGGGGATTGAGGTTGATGAAGATGGGTATGTTTATGTTACTAGTCATCGCAGCAAGGTGATGGTGTTTTAGAACATTTTTTGTTGTTACTTTTGTTGATTGTTGATCACAATAATACAGTCTAATGTTTATTTATGCATGAAAATATCATTACTATACAAACATCATTTTAAAGTTTGTGTAAAAATAAACATTTATAACACTTATGTAAATTTACTTTGGATACATTATAATAAACAGTACATTAACTCAAGATGTTTTCATCACTTTGTACATAGCAACACCATGTGATTCCACAGTTGCTGAGTAGCTAATGGATACATATACATTCAATCAGTTCAGTGGCGGATCCAGAGGGGGTTCCGTAGTTTCCGTGGAAACCCCCTTTTGGCCAGGCCAGCTTACAATTTTTTTTACAACAAACAACAGAAAGCTAACTTGTGGACTCTTACAAGTAGAAAATACTTACATTGAGAGCCTTGATTGCAAATTTAGGACAAGAAATATGAGCTAGAACGCTTGGATACTTGCACAAAACAGCTAGCTAGTCAGCTCCTTAGCGCGATCGACGCTCGTTGCAAAGTTCATGGAAGTGAAAAATGGATGGGGCTGTATTACGCAAAATAGGCGTGTTTTAGCAAAAGTGGGCGTGGCTACCCCAAAATTTTCGCGCGCTCCGCGCGCACTATTGTTAGAAACCCCCTTTCAAAAATCCTAGATCCGCCACTGCAGTTATATAATATAAGTGCATACATACCTCTTTGTGAAGGTCCCAAGGTCTTTGTGTGCCCACAAGTCTCTCATGGAGACAGAGCCACTCATGTTAATCATGCTGAAATCCAGTGTGATAGTCTGTGACTTGTCTCCAGCATTGTACAAAGCCACTGCCATGGAGTCATCACTGAGTTCCTTGGCCCAGATCTGGCAGGCGTTCTTCTCACAGGAATCACTAGTAGAGTATCCCACTCTACCACCAGCTTTGCCTATAAAGTACATGTATGTATAGTATCACTAATCAGCAAAATTTCCATATATATATATCATATTGAATGGGTTTTTAAAAACAGATCAATAAATTGTATGACATGTATAATATTATACCCATTTTATCTTGATTCACAGCTATCACCTCTGCATTCAAAAGTACCTGTATATTATGTTTGGAAGACAAACATGATGAGAAAAACCACCTTCACTAATGCCAATCTATAGGCTTTACAATGTAGAGCTAGCTAGGATGAGTGTGCTTGTGGGTACTAGTACAAAAAGAGCAAACAACTCAACCTCTTTCATGATGTCGGTCATGTTGCGGATGTCTGTTGATACAATGAGGGAAGAGGCCATGATGCACCACAAGCTGAACTCCGTACGGTACTCTGTGTCCGTCATCCCAGGGCAGTGGACCATCGGAGTCTTGTCTTCACAGCCCTGTCCACCGGTCATGATGAAATCAGCATCGTTCCATCCACCAGGACCTATAGGCCATATAGGGAGGGGAGAGGGCGGCTTATAAAGCATACAAGAGTGACTTTTGTAGTGTGGACCATTGGTGTATTTTGTTGTTGTTTTTATAAGAACGTAATTCTATCCACTTTCATGTTTTTTCTATACCTAAACCGACATTATGAGACATGTGAACAAGTCAGATCAAATTAAAAACTTGTATTAAAAATTGTGTTGGAAAAAAGCATGCTGTAACAAAGTACAAAATAACTTGATAACATTATCCACACCTGCATATTTCCCTTTGTCTGCATTGACTTCAATAATGCCAGCAGTGGACTTCCAGTCATCATGGTGATCACCTCCACTCCTCCAAGAGTTAGCATACTGTGCCATCCACTCCCAGGGTGCCTCCACTCCCCACTCACAGGCATTGAAGAAGATAGGCTTACCAGTCTTGTTCAGAGCCTTGGACTGTATAAGAGTTGGTATACATTTCATGCAGTAAAGCATTTACCTATATGTACACTAATATTGCCAAGCAATGGTACATAATAATTATGCAGATACAACAATATTAGAATGACGGAAATTTTGGCCCAAATAGCTTATAGCTAGCTAAGTATTTATTAGCATTTTAGGACATCAACATATAAGCTAGGTTACTACTGACCATTTCAGCATATTGTACTTTTGGCTTCAGTGATGATCCATTCACTTTAGAGTTGCACCAATCCATTTTGACGTCTGTCAGTGTGTACAGAAAGCAGGGAGTGTATTACTGAATTCTTGATATTATTGGATCAAGTGGTGATTGATTCTGACATTTCATGATCACTTACATTCAACCCCCCAGTCAGCGTAAGTCTTTGCATCTTGTTCATAGTGGCCATAGCTGCCTGGTATCTTGTGGTCCCTTTCTCCTTGGCTACAGGTGTATAGACCTCCATCTGTGTACTGTGTGTGTGTATGTGTGTGTATGTGTGTGTATGTGTGTGTATGTGTGTGTATGTGTGTGTATGTGTGTGTGTGTGTGTGTGTGTGTGTGTGTGTGTGTGCATGTGAATTTTAATGATAATATTATTATAGTTACTGAGATAAAGTTTAATACATGAGTCAACAATTAAGCATAACTACAATCTCATACATCTGATCGTAAATGCATGCATCAAGGTAGCTAGGGAACTCACTACTCCAAATTTGAATCCCTTGGAATTGACATACTTGATTACTGGCCCAAGACCACTGAAGACAAAGCAACAAAGAGTCTTAGATCAAAATAATTATTATCACAATGAGGATAATGGTGAAAAGAAATGAGTATTCAGTATGATAGTTATAGCTTACTCTGGAAAGCGATCTTTGTCAGCAACAATTGTTCCATCATCTTCCCTGTGGTCTGCCCAGCAATCTGGAAGAATGAGGCAACAATTATTAATGAGAATTTGATGAAAATAAGAAAGGGAAAAAGGAAAGAGAAAAACACTAAAATAATATGTTTGTACCATCGAGGTTGATGTATTCGTAGCCGAGTTCTTTCATGCCATTGGTTGCCATGGCATCTGCAATACCCATGATCTCCTTAGCATCACAATAATCTCGACCACACCTACAGAGACATAATCAAAGTATGAAAATTGTAATGACTAAACAACCAGTAGTTGTTATACCTTCCTAATGTGCACCAAGTGTTCCACCCCATAGCAGGAACAAGGCCTTAAAGTCAAAAATGTCATTATGAGTCACACAATTCTCTTTCATAAATGTCCACCAGGGAGACAAACACAAAAATGGAACTTACCCAAGCCTACATGTTGTACATGTGCCACATGTGCCACATGTGCATGCCATCATGGTGCCATGGGTAAGAGATGTATGGGGGTGTGTACAAAGGACAAAACACATGCAAAGGGAGAAAGAGAGGGTGAGAGAACAACATAATTATGTACAACAGTTTAACAACTCCTGTACTCACCATTGTCCACTGTTAGACCTTGAGCTACGAAGCAAAGAAGAAGAAAAGAAATTAGAACAATCTTCATTGTTGCAATAATATTATTATTAATAATTTTTTTTTGTCATGTAAATGTGTAGCCCCACCCCTAGAATGTGACGTGTAGTCTACCTTTGCTGACTCAGCAATAGCTACTGCATCAACCCTCACTGGAAACAGTTTACCCATTTACCAAACAGTACTGAGACATCAATCAGTTCAAATTGAATATCTAGTCTTGCAGATGGCTACAGGTCACTCCTCCAAAGGTGGATATGATTGTGAGTTTGTGACTGCTCCTCCAAAGTCACTTGAGTGTCCAATTTGTCTACTAACTATTCGTCAACCTCATGTTTTAAGTTGTTGTGGTAACCACTTCTGCCAGCCTTGTGTTAGGCGAATACAGAATGACAACAAACCATGTCCACTTTGTAATGAGCCAAATTTTACGACCATGCTACACAAGGGTGTAATGCGTCAAGTGAATTCTCTTATGGTTCATTGTTTTAACAAAGAAAAGGGCTGTAAGTGGAAAGGAGAACTGGGCCATTTGGAGGAACATTTGAATCCTGGAGCCTCCTGTGATCAAGGCAAAAGCTGTAGATTTGTTATGGTCGAGTGTCGCTACAAGTGTGGAGAGATGCTTCTACAAAAAGCCATTCAAGATCACGAGCTTCACCATTGTTCAGGAAGGCCAGTAGAGGTGCAAGTTAGCAGTCTTGCTAAAATAGTAGCTACTCTTAGTACCAAGCTTGATACCATGATAGGTGAAAACAAGCAACTGAAGCAAGAAAGCCAGCAGCAAAAAAGTTTAAATGAAGCATATAAGGCTGAAATTGATTTGCTCAAAGCAGAAAACGAGTCACTTAAGATTACCATTGATGCCATTCAGTCTAATTGTAACTCTCTACAAGATTGTGTGCAACCTGTGCCTCCTTTTTATTTCACCTTGTGGAATACTGACCATTATATAAAGGCAAATTATGAATGGCGGAGCCCTTTCTTTTATTCTCACAAAGGAGGCTACAAAATGATAGTTCAAGTGAACCCAAATGGCTGGNGAGAGACAGGAGTTGGCAAGTTTCTTTGGAGTAACTTTTCAAATAACAGATTATGATCTACACGATCAAATGCTTTGCTGGCATCAAGAAAACAAGCGTAGACATCAGTTTCATTCGCCACATACTCATATACAGTGTTCTTGAGAAGACCAGTACATAGATCTGATGAAAAGGCAGGTTTAAAACCAAACTGTAGTGGTGATGTAGAAAAGCATTCCTGGAATTCAAAAAGTAAACACCACTCGAAGATTTTACTCATAGTGGGGGCAAGTGCAATGGGACGATAACTGTCAGAAGCAGAAGGATCTTTACCTGGTTTAGGGACAGGTACTAAAATACAATCTCTGATAGACTCAGGAACATGACCATGACGTAGCATCGCAGTAAACAGTTTAAAGAGTGGTTTACACAAAACAT
Source organism: Tethya wilhelma (assembly GCA_964030475.1). Taxonomy (NCBI): domain Eukaryota; kingdom Metazoa; phylum Porifera; class Demospongiae; order Tethyida; family Tethyidae; genus Tethya; species Tethya wilhelma. The sequence continues at coordinate 3,466,363 of CAXIPT010000006.1, read as the reverse complement.
CTATGGCATAGATGAAATGGTTAGACATGCAAGTAGTGCCATCTCGCTTATTAGGTTTCAGCTTCAAAATAGCTTCCCGGACACAATCCTGGGAGATGCAGATGGAAGACAGGTCAGAGGAGCTGACTGAGGCTTGAAGACAACAGAACAGATTATCACGAGAAGAACAGTTAGAACCTGAGTTAAGTAACGAACTAAGATTAGACGAAAAGAGATTTGAAATTTCTGTGGGGTCAGAGTGACCATCCACACATTCTGGAAGAGAGGAGGATCTTGCAGAAGGCTTAGAAATCAATTTGACTTGACGCCAAAACTCAGAGGAGTTAGAATTGAGTAAAGCATTAGCAAGCTTCTTACGCTTTAAATGACATTGACGACGACGAAGACGACGGACCTCATATTTGTATCTCTTTTTGCTATGCTTTTTAATCTGGAATAAAACCCCTGCAGATGGACAGCCACAATCGGTCCAAACTTTGTGCCAAAAAGAGGCAGACTGCTTGAGAGAGGCAGCAGCAACATTCCAACCAGAAAGGGGTGAATGATGATACCTCTGATGATTGGGGAGACACTCATTAGAAGCCGCAACAAAACAACTAAAAAGTTCGGAACAGTATGAGTCAAGAAATAGTGAGTGGTCAGAGCAGTCAGGCAGGCAACAATCAAAAACCTCACTAGGAAAAAGGGGTATGTTAGCTAAAAAGCTCGCAAAAAGATTTTTATTTTAGCGACCGCGCTGGCGGGTTTTGGTTTCCGCGTTGGCGATCGCGCACTTTCCGCGGTGGCGATCGCCTTCGCGGTCGCTTTGGAGGAAAGGCGATCGCCATGGCGGAAACAGGGCGGCGCCTTGGCGGAAATAAAGGACGGCCGCGTGGCGGGATTGCCCCTCTCGGCTTCCGTACTTCCGTACTCAGTCGAACCGCCCATCACCGGAAGTACGTATGGTAGTAGTACAAGGTTAATTTCGGACGTGAATTGCATTACGTCATCATCTAAATCTATCTTTGGAGCTCAAAAATTTAACTCCATTTTTGAGCTTTTATCTGTGTCAACTGCTTACGTATTTTGCGGAAGTGAAGTAAAGAGCAACGCCTCCTGATCAGAATGGCACATGTCCCGCATTTGCAAGTGACACGGATGTAACACAGTGTTCGTTTCAAGCTGGTACGTTCGAGTACTGTGTTTTGAACCTTCCCTACAAAGTGCGTCCGAACAGCAGTTCGCAGGAATATCAGCAGGTAAGAAGCTTGTATACAGTAAAACGGACATAATAGTTGTATTACAAGCCAAGACTTTTTTGTTCCCATATGTATTTAGAGAGAATCAGAGGTGCATATTTGGGCGAATATTGCTGGTTATATCTCTGTAAACCATGCAATTCTCAAGGTTTTTGTGCTCTAGATATGTTTTTAATTCAGCACTAACATCCAGAATACTAAAATTCATGTTGGCAACGACACACAACTTGAAATACTCAAGATTTAACAAAAATAGTGTACAGATTCTAATTAAAGAGCACTATACCCTTCAAATTGTATCACAGTTTTATTATTATTATTATGACAGTATTATTCATATCAACCTGGCAAGAATATTACTATTGTTTTTTAAATACATGTATTACTTATTTGTATCAATGTACATCATGCTTTTTCATGTGCCTCCAGAGCTATATGGATTGATTTTTGTCAGTTTTCAATGTCTTGTATCTGTCATGGAAAATATGGGAACAAAAATTTTATTACATAATTTGTTAGCATTACCATTACTCTATCAGTTTGTGGATTATCAATTTCCTGAACACCTGCAAACTGCTGTTCGGACGGTGAAAACACAGCTAATTAAATTTAGTTTCATTTTAGTTGGTATGTTGTAAGGCTGCTGCTGAAGACAATTTTGCCGCCATTGTTCTGTATAAAATGTATTTTATTACTACAAGAGTAGTAAAACTTGGTGGTGCAAGCTTCAAGGAGATCACCGCAGAAGGTTAGAAGATATCGTCTGTAGAAAACACGGCAAGACTATTTCAGAAAACTGACAAATATTCATAGGGGTGTGGTCAACTTCCGGTCTAAAAATTAAATGCGTACGTTGGCGGTTAGACTGTACTAAGTGAAATGGAAGGCCAAGTAGTGAAAGAAAGCGTTTTTCATGGCTGTCAGGCTTGGAAAACTACGTGAACATCCAGTTTATAAACTTTGTGCCTGTTATCAAAGGTAAGTGTAAGAAGACAGTATGCGCCTAATAGCGAATGTGCGCCTAATAACGAAGTGCGCCAAATAACCCGACTCTATTTTCAGTAGAAGGCTCTTTTTCTTGTACTAAACTTGGCCTCCAGTGTCAGCCCAGAGGAGGTCCGACATCCGCGGGTTAATTGCAGGTCCTCGGTGATCACGTGATATTATTTCCGGGTCTCCGTACTTGCACATATCTAAGCTTTTTGCCATTTCCAAAGGGTTGTCTTGCCCTNGCACTGACTCCCTTCACTTCTCAAACTCCTCACACTTTTGACGAGACCATTCGAAGAGTAGAAAGAGGCTCCAAAATAGTAACCGTGGTAACCAACAGTACTCGACTCGTCCTACAAATGCCGAGGGGGAACTTGGAGACCATTTCCCCTCGAGCCTTGGTCCTCTCCAGTGTGAGGAAGGACTTGGACCAGCTGGCTTTCAGGAACGCTTTTCAAACCATGAGAAAACACAGGATTAATCTGAATTTGATCTACGACCACAATCCAACGGTATCTGATTAACTGCTAAAAGTTTTGATCAAAGTTTAGCTATATTTTTACATGAATTGTAGTTGATTAGTAGTATGTGTGTGTGTTGCTGCAGTGCTTCATCAGCAATGTCCAAGAGTTTGTCCGCCAGTTGAATTCTGTCTCAGATATTAATCTCTTCTTGACCGAATTGAAGTATGATAACATGATAATTTTTGTGTAGTTCAATTTTACTATTTTCACTTAATTAGAGAAGAGGATGTCACAAAGACTATGTATCCTGGGCTCGGCTTGGCTCGTGATGGTGGTGAGGGTGGTGAGGGTGGTGAGGGTGGTGAGGGTGGTGAGGGTGGTGAGGGTGGTGAGGGTGGTGAAGCTGGTGAGGGTGGTGAGGGGTGCAAGGTTGACAGTGTGTGTGATGCTGTGAGAGGTGCACTCGTACAACTTGGAGAAAACAAGTACCTTCTTTCCATCATCACCACCCACGTCAAGAAGACACAGTCTGAGCTGGAAACAGTGCTGAAGATCATCAAAAAGCTGAAAGGTACATAATTCCTAATATATAATCTCTATTATGGTGGATTGGATCCAAACATACAGAAAAATCTATAACGTATAAGAATTTGTTACTTATTTGTAAGAAGAGAAATGTTGGTTTGTTTCTTTTTTATTTTTTTCCTTTTTTTCACTCAGAGGAGAAATCACCCAGCGAGGCACCTAGCTCTCCCGGAGATGGTGTGACAGCCGAAGAAGCTCTCAAGTACACACTCTTCCTGGTGGATGTGAACCAGCTGTACAATGTTGCTCTTGGCATGTATGACTTCAACTTGGTGCTGATGGTGGCGGAGAAATCTCAGAAGGATCCGAAAGAGTACCTGCCATTTTTGAACGAATTGAGAAGATTGCCTGTCGACTACCAGCGATACAGGATTGACCTGTTTTTACGACGGTTTAGTAAAGCTTTAGGACACATTAGCAGATGCGGTAAGTAAGCTTCATAGCTTATATTTTGATGATGAATATGAAATCTTTGTGTGGTTAAGAAAAGTGTTTTTGTTACAGGTGCCGAAAAGTTTCCAGAATGCCTTTCGTTTGTTAAGAAAAATTCTCTCTACACTGAAGCTCTCAATATCTACGTTGACCGCTCATCAGATGAGTACAAAGTTAGTGCATGCATGACATTAACCAATGTGTGCCTGTGACTTTATAAACTCATGAATTATGTATACATGTAGATGTAGTCTATAATTATGTAAATGTGATGGAGTTAGCCAGAGCATTGGCAGTAGTAAATATTGATGCAAATTGTTTCTATGGATGCAGGCAATTGCCAAAGCTTATGGAGAGTATTTGGTAGAGAAAGGAAAGCAAAGAGATGCTGGAATAAGTTAGTAACAGTTCTATTCTCCTAGCTAGCTAGCTCCCATAGAAAAATTCTGTTGTCGAGTGAGCCTATACTTCATCACTGTGCAGTGTTCACTCAGTGTGGCTGTCTTTTGGAGGCCATGGAGGCTTTTGAGAAGGCCAGCTGCTGGAGACAGGTGTTTGCCATCTCAGCTCAGCTCAAAGAACCACCGGCTAAGAGGATAGAAACAGCACGAAGAATATCAAGTAAGACTCAAGAATTAAAGCTCTTGTGATTACACAAAATGTGTCACTTCTGTATGGCAAGAATGTACAGAGCAATATGGAGAAACAGACAGCTATCATTTACTTCCCATAAATTATGGCAAAAATAAATACTAACTCTAGTATCACTTTATAATACTTCCGGTTTCGATAATGTAAATCGCAAGAGTTCTGTCCAGGTTGAAACCAATACTGTCTGCCAAGTCATATATCACAACAAAATTTTTTCTGAAATAGATGCCTTGAAGGCGAACAGGCTTTACCAGGAGGCTGCTCAAGTTCTCATTGACTATGCTGAAGACATTGAAGAAGCTGTTGTGACCCTTCTTGAGGGAAACAGCTGGGAAGAGGTGCTGAGACTGGCTTATCTCTTTCGCCGAACTGATCTCATTGAAACTCATCTCAGACCAAGCCTCTTGGAGGCTCAACAGTCACATCTCTCTCTCTTTGGTGATTTGGAGACAACTTTTCTGAGACATTCTGCAAGACTGGCTGTTGTCAGGGAACAGAAGAGATTGAAACAAGTAGCCATCTTAGGTAAGTGTAGCTAGAGAGAATTTTCAGGCGATATCCATTTAATTTTTGTAAAGAAGTTTAATGTAGGAGCCATGTAGTGACCACATTAATTTGACAACTGTATAGTTTTTACTTACATTATTTTTTTTCCTTTTTTCTCTTTTTTTCCCGACCCAGAGGGTACCTATGCAGCTGATGATAGAGATGCTGATCTCTTCTCTGACACCAGTAGCATCACTGGAAGGTCTGCTGTCACTTCTACCACCAACACCTCATCAATGTCTAAAATGTCTGGGTAAGTTTTGTATCAAAAACTTGGCAAGGCAACCTATTTTGCTTACTTCACTAAATTCTCCTTAAAGATGTGTGCTTGGTCATGCTGGCTGTTTGAGCTAGGCTATTTTGTACGGATATCATCCATTTTGTGTGTAATCACACACACACACACACACACACACACACACACACTCTGTGCATTCTGTAGGAGATCTTCTAAGAATCGAAGGAAGGCTGAACGTAAGAAACACAGCCTACGAGAAGGAAGTGCTCACGAAGATGTTGCTCTCGTGGAGGCACTAACAGACATTGTGTCCACGGTAGACAGACAACAGGATGAGGTGTGCAGTCTCCTAGGCATGTTGGTGCAGTATGGCTATGTGCGTGAGGCCAAGGTGATCCAGACCACCTTCTCTAAGCTCCTGGTTGCTGTAAAGTCAAACATTTCTTCAATATGGCTGCCACAGAATGAGCCTTCCTTGTCTATGGGAACTTCCACATTACAGGTGATGTTTGTAGCATATAAAATGTATGCAGAATGTATATGGATTGATGCTCATTTTTGTTTTGTCCTTGCAGAGTGTTACAGGACCAGCTGCCACTGTCAACAGTATTGTGGCTGCACTAGCTTCTTCTCAGACTAAATCTACTCTAGCCGAAGGTAGCTAGGTCCATTGGAGATTGTAGTCTATATCTTTATCAATTTTGATTACTTGCAGGTGTTCCTGTTGTTTCACCACCAAAAATAAGGGATAATGTGAACTGGAAATTGGATTTACTTTCGTGAAATTTATTTTTGCAATCAGTACATGTATTACACTAGCTGTAAAAAGCACCAGGCAGTATTTATCTTCTTTTGAATTTTCCCGCGCATTTAGTGACGTTACTGAGCATGCGCAAAACCACGTGGCTGAACAAATAATGGAGAAGCTGTGTGTGTTTTGTCAGAGGGCGTTTTCAAACAGAAAACAGCTACTAAAACTGACGCAAATCAAGAGAGGTAAGTCAACATTAAAGTTTTCAACAAATTGAAGTAGCTTACTGGCGGTCAGCTGTGAGAATAGTGTGTTTGTGAACCAAGGAATTGCTTCAAGCAGCGCCAGAGAAGAACAGAATGATACTAGTCCTCAAAATATCAGAAATATCGGCATCATGGCTCACATTGACGCTGGTAAGACGACCACCACTGAAAGAATGCTCTATTATGCTGGCTTCATAAAGAGAATGGGCGGTATGTGTCAAATTTTGCATAAAATGATGCAATACTGTGTTACACCGCGTTACACTGTGTTAGATGTTGATGATGGTGACACAGTGATGGACTACATGAACCAAGAAAGGGAGAGAGGGATCACAATCAATTCAGCAACCATCACATTTCATTGGAATCATAACAGAATCAACCTTATTGACACACCAGGTAGACACACACACATACACAGTGACATAGCTCATAAATCAGGTTTTCCCCACTTCTGTTTATACCTTAAGTTGTCCTTTACAATCACAGAAAAAAAAGGGGGGGGGGGGGGGGGGGGGG
>CAXIPT010000006.1:3424277-3459237 GCA_964030475.1 Tethya wilhelma | reverse complement strand
CCCCCCCCCCCCCCCCAAAAAAAAAAAAAAAACTAAGGGAGAGGCCTGGGATTGAGGTTAAGTTGAGGTTTGCCCAATCCTGTCCTTCTGTTTCTATCAGTCTCTCACAGACAGTTCAATCCATGGAGAAGAAGCTCAAGACCATTCCTCTCATCACACAGCTGCCTCTTGGCTCTGGGAAAGATCTCAGTGGTGTTCTCGACCTGCCATCAATGGACCTGCTTGTCTGGGACAGAGGCAGTGAGGGAAGTGCCATTGCTAGGATACCCCTGGCAACAACTGATCCTGAAACAAGTGAAAAAGATTTCGAGAACATTTCTTTGGAGGTGTTTGACTCTGAGCTCAAGTCGGCTGGACTGTCTCTGAGTATTGATGAAGCTTTGGAAGCAAGATATCAGTTGGCTGAACAGGTAAATACCACAGTATTGATGTATATGAATGGAATATTTAGAGTCTATATGAGTGTATGTGTATATTGGTAACTTATACTGCTACAGTACATGTTCCTGTCATGGTAATTCTGAATGCATCATATATATAACTGTACATACACTCATACACTCAGTAGTTACAGTACCTAATAAACTTATGTATGTAACTTTGACCTCAAAGACAATGATACATAACTGTGAATCTTCAGTTTAAGTGCCAACTCCTTACTCTTGTATCATTTTCATCCCTTTCTCTATAGGTCTTGACGCTAGATGAGCAGCTACTTGAAACGATCAATGATGATTCTTTCTCTCCTCTCTCTGTCCAAGAAGAGCCTCTAAGAGGAGGTATTCGTCGTCTCACCGTGGCTGGCGATGCTACTCCAGTCCTCTGTGGGAGCTCTCTAAAGAACATCGGAGTCCAGCCACTAATGGACGCAATCATAGCATACCTTCCTTCTCCACTTGAGAGACAGATCCATATGTAAGTTGTGAGTAAGCAAGCTGTGTAAAAAAGATCTTGCAATATATTTTTTGAGAATTTACTTAACGAATAACTGATGTAAAAATATGATTCTGCCTTTTCTGTTTGAGTTGCATATGAAAGATCTTTAAGTTTAGTGGTAAAATTTTCTTGTGAGGGTATTTCTTTACCCAAAATATTTTTCCCACTCAACTTGCAACTTGTGACTCAAAATAAAGTGTTTTTCAATTTTGTTTTTCTCTAATTATACATACAGACCGGGAGCATTAAAGGATCATCTTTATGCATATGCATTCAAAGTGACCCACGACCAAAGGAGAGGACCAATGGTCTACCTTAGACTCCACTCGGGGGAGATCAAACCTCAAACATCAGTGTACAACGTCAGCAGGAATGTCAAGTAACTAAAATGGCATGATTATACCACACAGTTCCAATAATATTTCAATGAATCATGGCACAAAATTTTAGTGAAATTTTCAAAAAAAAGTTTGTCTTTTTGTTGAGATTAACTTTTATGAAAAATCATTGCTTAATATTATGTAGATTTTTAACTTTAATGTATGAAAATTGGAGCTACTTATTGTACATGGTCTATAATTTATATTCTTTGTTAGTGCTATGTTGAGGACCTTCTGTCTTTTGTTTGTTTGTTTGTTTGTTTGTGTTTTAGTGAGAGAGTCACTCGTGTGTTGTTGATGCTAGCAGATGAACAAAAGGAGGTGTCTCGTATGGGAATGGGAAACATTGCCGTTGCCATTGGAATGAAAAATGTATGTATGTATGTATGTATGTATACATTTGTATGTGTGTCGTGAAATGTGAACATACCTTCATATCTCTCCCTTGTTGTTATTGTCCTAGACTTATACTGGTGACACTATATTGGAGTCTTCATCCATTGCTAAGGCAGCTCAAAGAGAACTCGAACACATCAAAGGTCAAGATGAAGCCAAAGGGAAGACGGTGGAGATAGGACCTGTCAATATCCCTCCACCTGTCTTCTTCTGTAGTGTTGAACCTGCTTCAGCTGCTCTCCAGAAAGGTAACATAGTTCATGAGCTTTTTAATTTAATTTCTTTTACACACTAATACTGTAACTTCCATGGAGAACAAGCCTTCTTCACTTAAGCTTCCTCCGCTTGTGTGTGTGTGTGTGCGTGTGTGTGTGTGTGTGTGTGTGTGTGTGTGTGTGCGTGCGCGTGTGTGCACGCATATATATGCCTGTGTGTGTGCGTGATATTTTACTATTTGAGAATAATCACAGCCGATTGAATATTATTTTTTGTTTTTGTTATAAATTCTAGATCTTGATCACGCCCTCTCTTGTCTAAGCAGAGAAGACCCCAGTCTCCGTGTGTCCACGAACAAGGACACGGGACAGACTGTCCTCTCAGGGATGGGTGAGCTCCATTTGGAGGTGATTCACGGCCGACTGCAGAGAGACTATGGTGTGGAGTGTTCACTAGGGAAACTACAAGTTGCCTATAAGGAGGCACCAACTGTGACTGTCACTGAGACAGGTTGGGGATTGAACATGTGTGCGTGAAAGCTTGATGTAAAAAAAAATCTTGAAATCTAGTTGCATGGGATTCGATTGAACCTTAATTAGGTCTTTCAAATTCTAATCGAATGCTCTTACCACTGAGCTACTAGAATTGTGGGCATTGGAGCATGTAGACACTGGTCTACAAACACATGAGTTAATTTTTGGCGTTGTTTTTTCTTTTCTCTTAGTGTGTATAGATCGTTTGGTGGGCAATAAAAAGATCAATGTTACCATGACGATGACCTTATCACCCCATGCTCATGCTGACGGTGCATCTAGTCAGCCTCTGGTTGAATTGGAGAGTGAGGCATCCGTTGGAGAGTTCAGCAAGCAAGATATATTGACTGCTGTTGAACGTGGAGTGGAAAGTGCTTGCATTCAAGGTATATATGTACGTCACATGACATGCAGTAAGAAGGGAATTGTATGACATCATAATGACATAAGAGTGTCATAGTTACTTGTCAAAGGCCTAGACATTTCATTTCAAAATGCCAAATTTTTTTGTAAAAAATTGCCTCACGATATATAGAGGGCTGGCATGTGGAAAATCACCCTATTTCTACTTTTCATATACATGCAATGTTATAAATATTAGGCAAAAAGATTGTAATGGGATTTAGCTAATATTGGTTATATATACACTACACATAAGCTAGCGTTCTATGATAGTCAGTTGTCACTGTATGATCCCAGTTATTTTGGTATTCTCATTTTACGTATAGTTCAATTAGCTCGAGTGGCATATCTTCAAAAAGCGGGCACAGCCTTAGCTCGATATCATCGCTTGTTGGGCTGCCCAGGTCCTTTGTGAACCAAGGTGGATGGTTGAAGTCACAGCAATCGCTAGTTGAAAGACAATTTTCTCCGTCCCACAGTGGATCATCGAGAAAAAGTTTGGTAGAATGGGAGTCATCGAACTTTGTATTTGAGCCACTCTCACAAAAGTAATCATTTCCAACGAATGGTGGGGAACTAGCTGATTGGTGAGATATATCGCACGGGCAAAGGTCTTCTGGATAGTCAGTTTCATCATCTTCCTGCAGGCCAGCTGCAAAAGACCAGATGTGATGTCTCTGGCCAGGGGGTCCGTGAGTGAGACTGACGCCATCAAGGTAAGGTATGTCTGTTTCAAGGTTGACTAGATTGCCAATATACTCAGGAGGAGCATAGGCATAAGATTCTCCGACTTGATAACCTATGATTCGTCCACAAACTTGGCTGTAGTCTTCACCTTGTATTGAAAATAACACTGTAGAACAGAATAGAGATGGATTGCCACGAATTGAAGCGTCAATTCCGCACATCCTTCTGGTATAGGAAGTTTCTGTAAGTCCAGGAGGGCAGGAGTTGGTCGTATCAGTCATGTTGATGAACACGACTTGCCTCCATCCCGGTGTGCCGTCGCACATCGCGTAAAGAGTTTCAGTCGTACTTTGTTCTGTGGGACTTACTTGCCCTCTTTCTGATGAAAAATTGAGTAGAATTTGCTGCACTTGATTCTTGATTTTGTTGAACTCATTCTCCTTCTCTTCGGCTGCTAAAGGACATGATTTCGTAACTGTCATAGGAATCAGTGTTGGTGTTGCTTTAGCATGGCTATCAGCTACCACCACCAGCAGAATGAGATTGGTGATCACAAAGTAGAGATTGCGTTGAGAGAACATGGCTTGATCAGCTGCATGCAGTGTGGAAAACTGAACAGTTCAGGAATTCTGCATGGTGCAATATCCAGATGCTAGCAGCTATTTATATAATTGTCCACTATATGTGGTTTGTAATCCAGTTCAATGTATATACACATGACAATACTGTGATGTGTTTTGATCTTACTGTGAGTGGCTGTGTCATCCTCCCCTGCTATGCCTAATATTGGTTGAGGGGATAGAGGTGTAGTTCTTTGGGGACAAATAGCTGACAGCCTGTAAAAAATATTAGATAATACCAGGATCTTATGCGTATGGTCCGGATAATACTTCTGAGAGTTTTAGTTATTGTTCATACTGCACTTAAAANAGAGAGTGAGGCATCTGTTGGAGAGTTCAGCAAGCAAGATATATTGACTGCCGTTGAACGTGGAGTGGAACGTGCTTGCATTCAAGGTATATAATTATGTACGTCACATAACATCATATTAATGCACCATGCAGTAAGAATGGAATTGTACGACATCATAGTGACATAAGAGTGTCTTTAGTTACTTGTCAAAGGCCTAGTCATTTCAATTCAAAATGGCAAATTTTTTTGTAAAAAATTGCCTCACAATTAATATATAGAGGGCTGGCATGTGGAAAATCACCCTATTTCAACTATACATATACATGCAATGTTATAATATCAAAAAAATATTAGGCAAAAAGATTGTAATGTGATTTAGCTAATACTGGTTATATATACACTACACATAAGCTAGCGTTCTATGATAGTCAGTTGTCACTGCATGATCCCAGTCATTTTGGCATTCTCATTTTACGTAAAGTTCAATCAGCTCGAGTGGTATATCTTCAAAAAGCGGGCACAGCCTTAGCTCGATATCATCACTTGTCGGGCTGCCCAGGTCCTTTGTGAACCAAGGTGGATGGTTGAAGTCACAGCAATCGCTAGTAGAAAGACAATTTTCTCCATCCCACAGCGGATCATCGAGAAAAAATTCTTTAGAATGGGAGTTATCGAACTTTGTATTCAAGCCACTCTCACAAAAGTAATCATTTCCAACGAATGGTGGGGAACTAGCTGATTCGTGAGATATATCGCACGGGCAAAGGTCTTCTGGATAGTCGGTTTCATCATCTTCCTGCAGGCCAGCTGCAAAGGACCAGATGTGATGTCTCTGGCCAGGAGGTCCGTGAGTAAGACTGACGCCATCAAGGTAAGGTACGTCTGTTTCAAGGTTGACTAGATTGCCGATATATTCAGGAGGAGCAAAGGCGTAAGATTTTCCGACTTGATATCCTATGATTCGTCCACAAACTTGGCTGTAGTCTCCACCTTGTATCGAAAATAATACTGTAGAACAGAATAGAGATGAATTGCCACTAATCGAAGCATCGATTCCACATGTCCTTCTAGTATAGGAAGTTTCTGCAAGTCCAGGAGGGCAGGAGTTGGTCGTATCGGTCATGTTGATGAACACGACTTGCCTCCATCCCGGTGTGCCGTCGCACATCGCGTAAAGAGGTTCAGTGGTACTTTGTTCAGTGGGATTTACTTGCCCTCTTTCTGATGAAAAATTGAGTAGAATTTGCTGCACTTGATTCTTGATTTTGTTGAACTCGTTCTCCTTCTCTTCGGCTGCTAAAGGACATGATTTTGTAACTGTCGTAGAAATCAGTGTTGGTGTCGCTTTAGCATGGCTTTCAGCTACCACCACCAGCAGAATGAGATTGGTGATGACAAAGTAGAGATTGCGTTGAGAGAACATGGCTTGATCAGCTGCATGCAGTGTGGAAAACTGAACAGTTCAGGAATTCTGCATGGTGCAATATCCAGATGCTAGCAGCTATTTATATAATTGTCCACTATGTGGTTTGTTACACATGACAATACTGTGATGTGTTTTGATCTTACTGTGAGTGGCTGTGTCATCCTCCCCTGCTATGCCTAATATTGGTTGAGGGGACAGAGGTGCAGTTCTTTGGGGACAAGTAGCTGACAGCCTGTAAAAAATATTAGATAATACCAGGAACTTATGCATATGGTCCTGATAATGCCCCTGAGAGTTTTAATTATTGTCCACACTGCACTTAAAATGATAAGTGTGTGTGCACACCATTGAGGATTTCAGAGCAATTTAGTTGTAGTAGTAGCTATATAGCTAGTTTTTGCTAATTATTTTGCACTTAACATGATTGCTAGAAAAGTGTCATTGTGTACACACCTTTGAAGCAACATTGAGATGGCTTATCGTACCATGCTGAGGTGTGTGTGTGTGTGTGTGTGTGTGTGTGTGCGTGCACGCACGGAGTTTTCATATTATATAACAAACTATAATACATTATTGACACTACTCTTTCTCTCTCCCTCACATGTAGGCCCCATCCTAGCCTTCCCCATTCAAAACCTGAAGCTCACCCTCTCCTCCCTCTCTCTCAGTAGCACCACCACCCTCCCACTTCTCTCCAGCTGCATCTCGGAAGCTGTTCACACTTTGGTCAAGAAATCCAATCCACAGCTTCTTGAACCTTGTACAGAGTTGGTTGTCACGGTACCGGAGGAGCATCTCGGTCCCGTGCTGAGCGATTTGAGTTCTCAGAGGAGAGCTCAGATCAAGGAGGTGGCTTCTCTCCAAGAGGGTAGAGAGGTCACTGCTTTGGCTCCTCTCTCTTGCCTTATGGTAGGTATAATAGGAAGGTGGGCTTGAATGCATGACAGGTTATTTTATATACTACTGCTTATATAGTTAGAAAACCTCACAATCTTACTATACGCGTACAATTAACTGCATGGTGGATATATAGTCATGGATCAAACTTTCTTTTCACGACTTGTAAAATCTGCTCCTGGACCTGCTATGATTATAATAATATTATGGCACAGTGTCCAATGATTGGCTATATATTTAGCATACTACAGAATACATGCAATTTGGCTTGTGCTGTTACAGCTACTTTATGATAATGCATTTCATATGATTGTGTATAGGGATACTCCACTGTTCTTCGTACCATGACCAGTGGCACTGGGACCTTCAGTGCCTCCTTCTCTCATTATGAACCAGTCAACAGAGAACTGGAGAGAACTATTATAAATGAAATTAGAGGATACGTCTATTGATCAAGTTAGTCTTGAATAGTAATTATTGTGACTAAACAGCTGTATAATTATCATTGTTATTATATATCTGCATTGTCGAATTTTAGTTACCTAATAGGGTGATGTATGTACACTCTTGATGTAATGCAATGACCTGTCATAGTTACATAATATTATAGTACATTATGTTGTCAATAAAAATTGTTGTGGGCTCAGAGATATAGTTGACATCAGTAGATCATTAAATTCTTTGAGATAATAAGATTATAGTTTTGTATAAAAATTGAAGTTATAGTCACATACACTAAGGTTATCTCATGTCATTGTTGCTAGTTCTTTCATCTTCAGCACCAGAAGAGAGTGAACTTTCACTCCCGCTCGTGTTGTCATGGTCCCCACTATCAACCACCACCATAACATCCTCTTCATTCTGGTCATCTGTCTGTGGTGATGGTGGCTTGTCAGTTGCAGTTGCCCCCCTCCCTTTGGAGCCACTTGTAAACTGTTCCCTTAATAATGTCCCTAGAGGAAAAGAAAGAAAGATAAACAACAGTAGATCCGTTTACTTACATTTTATCGTACTTCTCTCTCTTTCTTTCATGTGTTTGAGTCCGTGTCTGAAGTCAGCCTCCTCTCTGGCTTGTTCTGACTTGCTGGGTGGAAATCTAGGAAGAATTTTGAATTTTAATTTAAGCTATCATCAAAGTGTGCTATAGCACAGTATGACTGTATACTTCGAAGTATATACCTTTCTAAAACATCTTCTTTCTTGCCACATTTTGCACATATTTCACGGCTTTCTGCACACTCACAGCATATCTGATAGTAGGCCTGCTTCACAGCTTTCCTTTGGCACAGAATACTGTAGAAAATAAAAGATTATACAGGTTGCTGTGTGAGATATGCATTTGACGACCTTTTACCATTTCTTTGGGACCCTGAGTGGCTTGTATTTATCGTACTTTTTCTTCCATTCAATTTTCTCTTTGCATCTGGCGCACAGTCCAGGTAGAGGTATAGCAGCTATAGTTTGCGTGCGCTTACTTTTTACGTGAAGACCTGGTTTGTAAGCCGTCGCATTCTTGTATTTCTGTCCTTTCTTTGACGCATCACCTTTTCTCAGACTCATGTCGCACGTGATTTCTTCCACGTGGTGACCACGCCCCCCAGTATGCAACATGCGCGTATAGCGCATGCGCGCACCGGCACCATACCGCGCCGTAGCGCGATTTCGTGATTTGACGACCCTTACCGTTTGTTTGGAAGCTCTTTATGCACAATGAAAATCATTGCTTGTGTATACCGGATACCACCAATTAAACTTTCTGTATCATTACATATCGTTTGTTGTTTTTCCTTCTTAGAAAACAGTACAATTAAAAACATGAGGTTGTGGTGCCTTCTACAGATTCAGTCTCCTTTGTCCTTTGTGCACCAGCTGCATGCAGCTGCTAGCACTGTTGCTAAAATCTTACATACCATCTGCATATCTTGTGTACATGTATACTAGATTTAGAAAAACTTAGGGTTCAAATCCTAGCTAGTTCTTGAGATTTTTTCTATTGAGCTTTCATGCATCTTGTCATCTGTCTATGTAAGTGTGCGTATTTGCGTATGCGTATGTGCGTATGCATGTGTATATGTGCGTATGTATGTGTGTATATGTGTATGTCATATCAGTGGAGTGGGGCTGCCTGCAGCTGCCTAAGTCTGATTGTGGGCTGCCCATATTAATTGGATTACACACACCATATGCTTGCCAGATGAGTCAGACCAAGACAAAACATGGGCTCATGAGTTTTGGCATGCCACATGGCAGCTGCCTACAGTTGCTTATACTTCCTACGTACATCCTACCTCTGTAGCTAAGATATCACTCAGTACGCACCAAGTTATATTGTTGTAGAAGTGTTCATATAATAGTATGTGCTGTACTGACAATGTGCAAGCATCTAGCACTTGACTGAATGCCATCACCTTTGTGCAAAGATCGTACACACTCCACATTGCAAGCATTCTCTTTCTAACAAGCCTAAAAATGTGGCCTAAAACTTTCGCTCAAGTACCAAACTAAAATAATTATGCCAAACGTCCAATTTTCAGCAATCAGACACACAATACATTAAGTTGATATAAACTTATGGGTGCATGCTAACATCTTTATAGCTTCAATCCATACAATTTACCATGTCAGCTTTAATCCTATAGTATTATATCCGTAATAATGTTATATCTGTAATAGTCCCTCCTATAAGTAGTGCATCTGCTGAATTTTAACAGTTAAGCAATTATTATAACTTAATTTCTTGTTGTTTACTCTGTCTATACCAGCACAGCTGTCGTCTGAATGGGTTCATTGATCACATGCATACGTTCATGACACTATGTGTACTATGGCTCCATTATTGATGTGCACACACTGCAAGTCAATGTAGATAACAGTTACAGTTCATTTGTGTCAACATATACTGTTTGTGCATGTCCATGCAGCTGAAGCTGAATCATGTGACACTGTGTATGTGTATATGTGTGTGTGTGTGTGTGTGTGTGTGTGTGTGTGTGTGTGTGTGTGTGTGTGTGTGTGTGTGTGTGTGTGTGTGTGTGTATGCGTGTAAGAATAATTACGAATCGTCTCCTCTCTATTATCATGTACTTTGGCAGTTCACTCCCTCGGAGTGTCCTGATTGGTTAGAGTTTCATAGCAACAGAGAAAAGAGTCCTTAGCAACGAGTGGGAATTCCATTTGGCAGTTACATCTCCCTGAGCTCTACAAAGGATTGCTTAGTCTAGCAGGCAAATTAGTGAGAAGAGTTAAAATTTGTGCTTCACATAAATTATTTTTCGCCCACCAGCTATCTAGTCTGATGCACAAGAATCAATAATATAACCACCACATCCTGGTTCATGAAATAAGGGGTATACATGCAGACATGCAGTTCCCCTTGTTTGGAGATCCTATAGCAAAACTGTGTGTACAATAACCAGTTTATTGTGCATGTGTGTGTGACTTAATGTTTTGGTAATCCTTTGTACAGCTCATTCCCACAAGCTAGCTATGATGTGGTGACCAGGTGTGTGTGTGTTGCTTATGCACACTCCATGATCTGGTGTGGTTTTGAAATAGGAGTGTTTCTTCCTCAAAGATAACACAGTTTCTCTTTAACTTAATGGCATATCATTGAAGGTGTTTGTTTTCTGGTTGGTCAATTTCCCCCCAAAACACTGTCATTGTGGTAGTAAAGCATTACTTCCACTTCCAATCATTTCAACATTATAGTTCTTATAATAATTGTGTCCAAAACAAAATTTCCAGAAATTTATCAGATCCTGTTTTTTTTCTTTCTGAATGAAAGTCCCAAAATTACTAGGAAAATCATTCTGACATAATATAAATTTAGAGCTAATCCCAAAGAATATATTTTCAGGTAAATTTCATCAATATGTAGGACTAAGGGACCTACCTGCTGGTTTAAATTGCATGATATTACAGAAGTTCTGATTTTCCTGACTGTAAAAAATTAATGTACATAAATGGGTAGCTGCTACATCCAACATCTGACCTCAGTCCATTTATCAAAGCCAAGGGGATAGTCTAAACAAGAAATGAAGTGGTTTTCTAATTGAGTCAAGTACCTTTCAAAAGCAGTAGGTGTGACTCAGAAGCTCAGAACTTGACAGCTTTTGAAGCCTTAATTTATAAAGATACAATAATTGCAAAGAAAATTATCTTGTTCATGAATTTTATGCTTGAATTTTCAGAGGTGATAAACATGGTACATATGTAATAATAATAATAATTATTGTATTCATGACAAAATTTTCTTTCAATGATGTAATCTGTATTGCATGCATGAGCATGCATGTGTGTGTGTGTGTGTGTCACTGATTTTTCCCCAAATATAGATATGTAATACTGAAATTAGTAAGGTTTTGCAACAACAGTGCAGTGATTGTGGTCAAATATTTGTGTGGGTGTTCAAGGCATTACCCTGTTCCTTATTGTGTACATGTAAGGGAATTGCACAATGTGGTTGTGGTTTTCCCTAGGGACTTTCCCTGACCACAACATATTAAACAACAATGACAGAGAAATGTTAATTAATAACTGTGGAGCATCCATCCATCTTTCTATTTTTAGTTTCAGGGAAAATGACTCTAGAAGGGAAAGCTTGGGTATGATGCTTACTAATTAGTGATTATTATTGGAATCTATAGTAGTTATTATTACGAAATTTGAGTACCACAGTGTGTGTGTGTGTGTGTGTGTGTGTGTGTGTGTGTGTGTGTTTGTGTTTGGACCGGATTTTCTAAATTAGCAGGAAGTAAGGCTAGTCTTTGCAATGTAATAACAGTAATAGTTTTAATATACCGGAACTGTGCACTGTACACTGTATACAGTATTACTGTATTACTGTATACTGCGTACTGCGTACTGTATACTGCGTACTGTGAACTGCATACTGCGTACTGCGAACTGTGAACTGCGTACTGCGTACTGCGTACTGTGAACTGCATACTGCGTACTGCGTACTGCATACTGCGAACTGCATACTGCGAACTGCATACTGCGTACTGCGAACTGCATACTGCGTACTGCGAACTGTGAACTGCGTACTGCGTACTGTGAACTGCGTACTGCATACTGCGTACTGCATACTGCGTACTGCGTACTGCATACTGCGTACTGCGTACTGTATACTGCGTACTGCATACTGCATACTGTGAACTGTATACTGTGTACCATGAACTGTGAACTATATCCAAATGCCTTCCTGTGCCCCCTCCCTCTTCCCCCAAATGAAACCTAGTATGGCGATCACATGATCACATCAGCCCCTCCAATCAACTCACAGTAATGATGGTCTTCTGCAGTGAAGCTGGGATGGCATAGACGTAGTATGTACCCACACTGAGGAGACCGATCAGCAGGTACATCTGGGCACGATAACAACAGCCTGCCCTCGGATCTACACACACACACACACACACACACACACACACACACACACACACACACACACACACACACACACACAAAGAGAGTGTCATAAGGAGAATGCTAGAGATGGNCTTGTTCATGAATTTTATGCTTGAATTTTCAGAGGTGATAAACATGGTACATATGTAATAATAATAATAATTATTGTATTCATGACAAAATTTTCTTTCAATGATGTAATCTGTATTGCATGCATGAGCATGCATGTGTGTGTGTGTGTGTGTCACTGATTTTTCCCCAAATATAGATATGTAATACTGAAATTAGTAAGGTTTTGCAACAACAGTGCAGTGATTGTGGTCAAATATTTGTGTGGGTGTTCAAGGCATTACCCTGTTCCTTATTGTGTACATGTAAGGGAATTGCACAATGTGGTTGTGGTTTTCCCTAGGGACTTTCCCTGACCACAACATATTAAACAACAATGACAGAGAAATGTTAATTAATAACTGTGGAGCATCCATCCATCTTTCTATTTTTAGTTTCAGGGAAAATGACTCTAGAAGGGAAAGCTTGGGTATGATGCTTACTAATTAGTGATTATTATTGGAATCTATAGTAGTTATTATTACGAAATTTGAGTACCACAGTGTGTGTGTGTGTGTGTGTGTGTGTGTGTGTGTGTGTGTGTGTGTGTGTGACACTGATGACTTATAGGCTCATGCAATATTTTGAAGCTATAAGATCTGGTAATAGTTGACACAATTGTTATTGAGTATGTGACTATCATGTTGTTTAGTTCCATGATAAAAAATATACCAAGAATAAAGCACTGCTTGCACTGTATAATATTATATCATAAGGATCATTGTGAGCTTTCAAGCTAACTGATACACATCTAGCTACCTCAAGCTACCTGTAATAGAAAGAATGTACGCTGATGTAGCTAGGGAAACTTTGCAGCAAATAGCATGGAATGTCATCGCTAAAGTAAAAGTAAACTTTAAGTTCAATTTTACTGTTTTCATAACTGCAATGTGGAAGTTATTAAATCTCTTTGTGCAATGTTGATGCTGTTGAACCCCAATGGGACGATACACAATTACATCACTCCATTTTTCATGATTAAGTCATCACAATTCTCATAATTATTATCTACAAAGATAATGGATATGAAAAACAGTCACATATCTCATTTCCCTAACAAAAGAACCTTAAGGTTAGGATGCACAGTTTGAATATGAATAATTCATTAGAAAATTTGTTCTCCCTATATCTAGCATCAGAAGTGCTTTTGACAGTTTCTACCTTTTAAAATGCAAAAGTTGTGGCTAATATGTTCTAGAGTTTCAAAAATCAACATTGAACATGCTTCTACGAAGCTTTATCTAAGGAGATATAGTGGATTTTGGCTAAAATAAAATTTAGAACTCAAAATTTGCCAAGTAGAGAAGTTACACTATCTAGAAGTCAGTGTTAGTAGAAACTTACCTTGGTTCTGCAGGGTCAGACACTGAGACTTTCTTTCTACTGTGTGCACAAAGTGTTCTAGAACACAATAAAACATTCAGCTAAGAGCACAAGGCAGCTGCCTGCTGACATCTGAGCCAGCCACGATTTGTTTGTGGCTCTTTTCTTAGAAAAACTCAGTGTCTGACCCTGGAGTGAAGAGTGAACAATTAGATAATAGCCCATATGTGGTTCTAAGTTTTGCCAGTTCTTCAAATTTTGAGTTCTAAAATACACTGCCATATCGCGTATCTAAAATAACTGGCCTATACTGATAATCATATTCATGACCGGGCTATAATCATATTCATGACCCAAATTGCCAACTGTACATCGTAACCTTAATAAAATGTATAAATGTTTTTGATTCCAAAGGAGAATTGTTGTCAACTACTGCATGGTAGCATACTGTGTTATAACATACAATAACATGGTGCCCCTTGAGTTCAGTACTAGCTTGGTGATATTTAGTGATGACTATACCTAGAAGCTAGCTCTTTATATATGTACCTGTCAAGCAACCTATAGCTAGCAAAACCACAAGCGACTGGTACGAGAATTGGTTGATCTGAAAGAGGACATTTCCTCTACATGATATCACTGTTAGCACAGGAAACGGAGCATTGTTGGGACACATATACATACAATGCAAGGGCATGTGATTGATCTGCCTTGTTCAACACACTGAGATGGCTTGTCGTATTTTTCAAGTGTCTTTATTTTGTAACTAAACTGACACCAAATCACGTATCAAAACACATTGTACCATAGATAATATAGACTATGATTGCACCTAGAGCTGTCACTAGCGTTATTCTCAGAAGAGATCTATCACCCCCTGCAAAAAAACATTGCCACAGGAGTGTTCAGTTTGCAGCGCTGCAGTTCTGTGACACCATGAAATCAAAAGAGAAAAGGCATCTATTGCATCAGCCCACTTACTTGCTAGATTGTGGGTGGATAGCTACACAGAACAGATTGTTCTGGAAGTATCACAGTACAGATTGTTCTAGAGCATTGGTTGAGAAAAGGTCAGGTCATATTAGGTAGTACGACTCATAATTGCACACTCAGCTAAATCGTGGCAGTGCCACGTATACGTTGTGGTATCATAACGCACGTGTACGTTTGTATTGTAACCGCAAAATTCAATTTCCGCTGGGAATTCACTTCGACTATAAAAAAATCGAGATGAAGAACTGCTGGATAGTGTTTCAAAGTTATCTTGTATGCGAAGGTCGAATTGAGATCTGCTTGCCAGAATTGAGAGAGAGTGGGCAAGTGTTGAGCTCAAACAGAAGGTGGAAGCGAGATAGTAGCAAGAAAAAGTGATCAGAACGTTTTGACGCAAGTTTATTTCTAGACGACACTCGTTTGTATTTGACAACAAGTATCAAAACATAATCAGAATTTGAAATGTCTGTTGAAGTATTAGCAGTACAGCCTATGTACCATCAGCATCTACACGTTGATGGCCGCTACATCTCCACACTGAACGTGGAGAGCTCCTCGAGTTTGGAGAGTGCGAGTGATTCGGACGCTGGTTACGTGACACCGGTTGAACACCATGCAGCTAATCTGAGTGAAGAAGTGCACACCGAAGTAGAACATATTGTTCCTAGTTTAGGAGCTCTACCTTCTTCAGCCGCGAAGGAAGAAGCTTTAGCGAACAGTGGTGTGTTGGTAGTGGAACCAGAACTACTAGTAAAGATCATGCAACAGGTGGAATGGTACTTCAGTGATGAAAATCTCCTGAAGGATTCCTTTCTCATGAAGCACATCAACAGAAACAAGCAAGGCTATGTGAGCCTAAAGTTGGTTGCTTCTCTGAGAAAAGTCAAAGTACTTGCGAAGGACTGGCGAATCGTCCAACTGAGTGTGAAGCAGTCGTCACTTCTTTCACTCAATGAAGAAGAAACAAAGATTCGTCGACTAGCTCCTCCTCCACAAGTCGATTACTCGCACACTGGACGCACAATCTTGATCACAAACTACCCAGAGAGTGAACCAAACGTGCAAACAATCGAACACCAGTTTGGGAGATTTGGAGACGTCATCCTCGTTCGCATACTTCATCCAGGAAGAGCGATACCACTGGACGTAAAACCATGTAAAGTAAACCATCCCTCGATCGGTAAAGAACTATGTATCCTAGTTGAGTTTGACAGCGAAGACTCTGCCAAGATTGCTTGTCAGAGATTCAACGACCAACAGAGCTGGCGTGACGATCTGAAGGTACAACTTCTCGATGGGAAAAAACAAACGACTGCAACTGTAAAGGAAACCATAGCAACAGCAGCTGAGACAAATTCCAAGCAATCACCACAGGTAGGAAGTGCTGAAGGAAAGAGGAAGAGGAAGAAGAGCAATCAGAGGAATGCCAGCGACTCAAAGCAACAGCAGAGCAGCGTTGCAAAGGGACGTTTGAGCAAAGAAAACTCACCAGGCAGGTACTCAAAGGAGAGTTCACCCACTCCTTTTCAGTCTCCTGACGGCAAATACCAACCAACACGAAAGTACACACCACCTTCACAGAGGGCTCAGAAATCTGGAACCAAGTGTAGTCCCGAATTCGGAAGGAAGAGATATCTTCATCCGGATGCGTGGAGTAAAGATTATGGTTCAGATTCAGGCTACAGTCGATCTGTGACCCCCGTAGATACTCCAAAGAACAGTCCCGAACCAGTGAAGAAGTTCAGTCATGGTGGAAGGAACTTGCACACGAGTTGTGTGATTCGCCAACCACATGGACCAGATGGAACAAAGGGATTTCATAGATAGTGTTTGTTTTTGTCACTTTGAATAGTTCATTATTTTTTTGAATGTTGTGTTTCAGTCGTTTTCAATATTTTTTTCACTGATTTTTTTTTTTGGCCACAGTTACCACATGTTTCATGTACTACCTATTCATCTCTTGTCAACAGATATCAATCTTTAAATGAAAAGTTTTTAATGGAAACAAAGTCAAATTTAAGACTATAATGAATGCATGAAAATATATTATAATAATATAAACGAGTAATGATAAAAATGTTGCATTTCGCGCGTGGATAGCATGTAATAATAATGCGAATAGAAGGAAAAAATGAAATGTTTTCGGTTATTTAGAACAAACAAAACGTGAATCACCAGCAAACAACATGGCCAGCATGGAGAGGCAAGAACCAGCTCAAATCTCACTCACAGGTTAGTACAAGGTTCAAAAAGCTTCTAAATTTAATGATAACGCAGTTCTTCTTTATTACTACATGAAGAGTTATTCTGTACTCATACGCATACCAATGCCCTTAAAATTCTATAAAATAGTCACAGAAAGTTGAAATTTTCTCTCTTTTTCCAGTTTTTTCAGCTCGTAATCTCCAGAGCAGAAGAAAAGGAGGTATGGGATGTTTGTAGAACCATGTATGTATTATCTATGATAAAACTATATCTATGTATATGAACTCGATGCATAATGTGTGTGAATGTGCAACTTTTCAAACATCATCCTTTTCCTGTTTGTGTTCTTCTGTGCTATTTTAGAGGTATGTCTTGCATCTGTGGTATTTGGTGTGAGCAAGGCCTACTACATGACAGAGACTGTGGAGAGCAATAGTCCAGAGTGGAACCAGGAAGCAAAAATGTGTGTGTGTGTGTGTGTGTGTGTGTGTGTGTGTGTGTGTGTGTGTGTGTGTGTGTTTTACTACAAAGTGCATCACAGTATATTTTGTTTCCTTTTGCTTGTCACGCTATCAGTGGTCATGCTAATATTATGTATGTCCTTGTATCAGAAGCTCCTCCTTCCTACAAAACAACGTGGAGCATGGGTAACAGAGTTTATAGAGTCTATTCGTGTTCACTTCAGCTCCTAATGTGGAATTTCTTTGATGCATTTGCGGTACTTGAACGTATGGCAAGAATGTAGAGATTTTGACATGTAAAGGGCGCTTAGTTACTAACAGAATCTATGTGAAATTTGCTATTTAATGGCGCTAGAATTATTGAAATCGGTATTATAATGGTCAAGTTGTGCCGAGAGAGCGAAAGTTAAGTGAATGCAAAGAGAGAGACTTTAAGTCTACATTATAATGTGCAGCAGCAGCTGACTATGATTACTTTGTTTGTCATTGCCTAGCAACCAAAGTTTATGTAGGCCTTTTGCCAGCTTCTGTATAAATAGTTTGGGTGGAGGCTATAATACCAGTAAGTGTACATACCTAGGGAGTAAAATAGGGTCAAGGACAAAAGAAATTTGTTCTCTGACAGTTCAAACATTAACCTCTCCACTGTATGTAGATTGGGTAGCAAGGTTTCCTTCTTCAAAGACTCCATAATTGGTGGGAAAGGTTTAGAATGTACAAATGTTAGTTCAGTCCATACTACTGTATTGAATGGAACAAGGTTATGGGGATAAGTGCAACAGAAAGATGTCTGTTATAGAAGTCTTTTCAATGAATTGAGTGTCCTTTTGTTGCTATGACAGTGAGTAGGACAAAAGTCTTCTCATTAATGGTTTGTTTGACCCCCTGTTATCATATGTCACTACCTACCTGTGAGTGTGATGTGGTGCTTGTGTTGTGTATATATTCATGGCTTTGTCTGCTGTGTGTGGAGGTGGTAGTCATGTTTGAAGGATGTTTGTATGTCACTGGGTGTGTGTGTGTGTGTGTGTGTGTGCAACCCATTCTGATACCAAACCCATGCAGCTCTTACCAGCAAAACTGTATTTAGTGTGTGTGTTACATCACCTCAATTTTTCTGTTACCATAGTAACCTTCCCAACAAACAACACAGTGGAGATACGGTCATAAAGTTCAAAGTTCGTGATAAGGAGCACATAATAGGCGTGGCAACGATCAACGTCTCCGATCTCATCCTTCACCGCGGCCACAAGCAATGGCTCCCTCTCGCTCCTCACAAGAAATCCCAAGAAACTCACGGAGAAATTCTCGTCGAGTGCTTCATCTCCGAAGTCCGTTCCAAATCGGAGAAACCCTCTCCCTTCTCCTCACAGCCTGGCTCGCAAAAGGACCTCCGAACGCCAAAGACAGCCGGGGGAACAGGAGGAGGGGGGATCATGAAGGGACGGTTCAGTTTTCATCGTAGAAATCCCTCGTGGACGAAATCCGATGGCAGCGGTACACACGCCTCTTCTTCTCGTACCCCCGACCTCTCCCCCTCTCCCACGTCCCACGATCGGAGACTCACGGGATCAGATGCCGAGCTTCACTCGCAGACGAAACGAAGAAGACGGCTCTCTGAAAGTGGACTCGCCACTCAATTTTCACCAGAAAGAACTTCAAGTTCTAAAAAAATTAGTGCTGATAATATTTTGAGTCGAGCAGTAAATGAAAGTTCGATTTCGACCAAGCCGGAGGTCACTGGTATATCCCCCCGTGAGGGCCCCCTGGAGGGGAACCAGAGGGTGGTTTTGAGGGGGTGCAACCTCGGGGGGTCACGAGCTGATATAGTGAGAGTGGTACTTGCTGGTGTTGAATGTACAGACAGTGTTGAGTATATTTCATCAAGTGAGTTGAACACACACACACACACACACACACACAAACAATAATGTACATAATTCAGTGAGAATTTAAGTCAAAAAATATTCTCTGATGCATAATGTTCACACAACTATATTCGCTAAAAAAAAACTCACAAACACACACAAACACGCACACACCCAGCCAAACTAGCCATCACCACTCCGGCAAGACTCTCCCCTTCCTCTGGTCCTGTCCTCATAGAGACCCTCTCCGGGGGTGAAGGAGTGTCCAGTCTCACCTTCTCCTTTGTCAGGAAGGAATCGTTCGAACCCCCCGAAGTCACTGGTATCTCCCCCCGTGAGGGGTCCATTGAAGGGGGTCAGAGAGTGGTGTTGAGGGGGAACTATTTGGGGGAGTCTAAGGGGGACGTGGTGAAGGTGGTGATAGCTGGAGTGGACTGCACGGAGACACTGGAGTACATCTCACCAGGTTAGCACGATAGGTGTGTGTGTGTGTG
Source organism: Tethya wilhelma (assembly GCA_964030475.1). Classification (NCBI taxonomy): domain Eukaryota; kingdom Metazoa; phylum Porifera; class Demospongiae; order Tethyida; family Tethyidae; genus Tethya; species Tethya wilhelma. The sequence goes on along the minus strand of CAXIPT010000006.1, from coordinate 3,439,591 downwards.
TGTGTGTACAGCCCATCTTCAATAAAGTTTTCTTTTGAGTAAGTTTTGAGGTGTTTACAAAAAAAGTTAGTACAAAATGTCATAACAGTTTGTAGTCATTCTGCAAATTTTCGTCATTAATTTTTACGTAAAAATATACCCCTTTAGGTAGAGTATGCGATTGTTGAGCAACTTTTTTTTTGTATTTGATTTTCCCAACTTTCAGCTAAGCTGATAGTGACTACTCTACCCTGCGATGCGCCCACTAGTGGACCTGTCATCTTAGAAACGGTCAACGGTGGTCTGTGTGACTCGGGACTGACGTTCACGTTCATTGAAGCCAAGGCTCCTCCTGCCTCCAGTGGCAAGGAGAGCCAGCTGCTGCCATTGAAGGGGAAACAGAAGCAACAAGGTAAGAGAGAAAGAAATGGGTGTCTTTTGTTAGACTTGTGTTAAGACTAGTTCTTCCAATTTCCCAAATTACCAAACAATCAAATGACTAAAAAAGTTTTCTATAGTTGTTGTTATTGTTATCTCTTTCCTGTTGGGTATATACTCCTTAAAATTTTTCATGAAGGGATAAATCTTAATCTTTGTGACGACAAGGTTCTTCTATGGTTTGTTTATGACAAGTGCAAATCTGTGGAAATTTTCCCTCTCAAAAAAAAATTATTTTTTTTTTTTTTTTTTTTTTGTATCCATTGAGCATGTGCCATGGGCTAGTGTTGTGGTGGTCACACACAGCCTACCATACCACAGGACATGTGGATCATGTTGTAAACATAACATGACCATGACACGTGTAAGGGTGTGTGAAGGTTCGGTTTCTATGGAAATAGGGTGTCGATTACATCGTAAGTTTTATGGGTGTGTTGCTTTAGCTTTTAGATCTAGCTGGAATTTGAACCCAGGTCTTTCAAAACTCCAGTCGAATGCTCTTCCCACTGAGCTACTAGAGCTCACAGGCAAGGAGCAGAGAATAGCAGTATACACTACTATTCATAGACACTAGTTGACTTCCAAACCAGACCTCAAGGCCCATGTGTAATAGCATGAGCTGCATAATGGAAATACATGACCAGCCTGTACACTAGTAGCCTTCTCCATCAGTGCTATTTTTCTCTCAATCCTTAACAAATTAGCATAGCCCATAGCGTATCCCTTTTTGCAACATGATGGTCTCCTACCATCCTCTGGTGGACTACACATGCCATGCACAATTTTTTTTGTGTGTGTGTGTTTCTCTTGACCTTTTAGTGATGTCTCATGTTGAGATTGTTCTGTAGGTGATTTTGCCTGTGAAAGTTTTGTGCCATTGAATTTGCTTATTTGCTTAAAGAGTTTAACAAGTGTGTTGCTAATGAATATAAACAACTTAAGAGGGCCGAGGTCTGTGAATAGTCAGCAGTGAATATTATTAAGTCATACTACCTGTAATAGGTTTTGCATAAACACTTTTAAGTACGTGGTGACTTGTTGACACACTACATACTCTGTGCATGTATTCAGCATGCTGTACCCATGCATGTACTACTGGTGTGGTGCTCACACCACATGCTATAGTCGAACATGCAGTGGTTTGCGTGGGGCATATGATCCTTATCTACCTACATCTTTAGCAGCTAGTGTGCATGGCATGTGATCAGGGTGTGATTTGAATACAATCGCCATAGCAACATGATACATATATACAAATAACAATGGGTAGAAGTATCAAGATGTACATAGTCTCGTTCCCAGGCCTTCCCTGGTGCAGATACAAATTCATTTCTGTTCATGCTAATGGTCTAGCCTAGTATCATTATCTCAAAAGAGGGCCAACAGTCTCACTACCTTTGAAGTAAAGCATGTAGCGAATGTTTACTGAACACACCTGACCTTCACATGGTCTAGTGTGTGCATAAATTGAATCACTTGGCCACTTGGAACCTCCTGTACTCTAGCTATATATAGTCAAAGCACGTAATCCACAAAAAGAGGGTGAAGAATCAATGTGTGAGAAATTTCTCAGTCACTGTACGGTAAACTCGCGCGTAAACGCCAGTCTTTCGACATCCCATAGTCCATTCATGTGACTCATTGCAACATAGCTAAATGCTGTAAATGATGAAATACTAGTACCACATGACTCCCCTAGCCTTGGTTCTTTCTCTTACTCTCTCTCTCTATCTCTTGAAGAATTTACCCTAAAAGGCCAAAAGAAACGTCTTGTGAATTTGATCAGAGATATCAATAAATTTGAGTGTGTTTTGACTGTAATCATAGCCTGTTTGATGGGACTAATGTGTCATGTGTCACTGTGTATGAGCAAATAGCATTGCAGCTTTGAGATAAGACGTTAGCACATGACCGATCAGCTCATTTGCTGGTAGAGGTGTGTATGTGAATGCCATTGAAAACTAACTTTCGGGTGATTATGACGCTATTCATGTCATGAATAGTGCTCCCATCCATGCATAAAGTGTTGTTTGGTCTAAATAGTGCACATCATGCGTATCATGTGGTTGTCCATGCGTAGCAATTTTAAATGCATGTGTGTGTGCATGCATGTACATACATGGATATCACATGCCGTGCCATTCGCTGAATGGGCAGCTGAAATTTCATACCCTAAATATTTATTTTCTTGAGTAACCATGGTCACTATCTAATTTCACATCAGACACAACATGCATTGTTGAAGATTGGTTGCATGTAGCCTGCATAATAATATTATGTGTGGGACATAAATAGTTTGATTTCTACTGTATGAAGAGAATTATATTAGCTCCCTTTAGTTCCCTCTCCATATGGATTACATACTGATTGCTGGTTAATGCAAACTTACTAAATCGATTTAAAGATTTCACTTTTTTCCTGGATGGACTTCAATACCACACACTTACTTTTATGTGGCCATGGAGTGCTGTATTGTACATGCCGGTCTTAGTTCTCAAGGCTAGCCACCTGAATGGCTCAGCCTTTTGCCAATTAAATAGTGACTTGCCTGAGCAGGCATTGGGAGGGTTCCTTTAGGTTTGAGATTGTTTGTAAAGATTAGACCATTTGAATTTTCATGCATGTGCTTATGTTTGTGTGTTAAATTAAAGTATAGTGAACCATATCTGTGTATACCGTACAGCTGGAATTATTGACAGTCAAAAAATTTGACGATTTGCTCCGCAGAATGTAAGATAAAAATATTAACGAATTTAAATTTAACGATTTGCACGTGTGCATAGTACATGCGTATACGGCAGCCAAAATGTTGGCGGATTTAAATTTGACGATTTGGACTTTGACCGTCTAACGGTCAAATTAAATTCCCCGTCAATATTTCCAGCTATACGTATAATATTACCCACACATGGTTTGGTATGAGGTGGGCGTACAGGATTCCAAGTCATGCTTTCCTGCCTCCTCTGGACAAGAAGCTAGAGGTTGAAGGGTACATCTGTCTATAAGTCTTGATTGCATTACATGGCATTTATTGGGGATCTATTGTAGGACATAATTCATATTTCCTGCTTGTATAGCTATACCTCTGCATTGGAATATGTCTGGGAAATACAGTATTGCTCCAGGAAAGAATCTTTGAAGTGGGTTCATACTTGCTAAAGTTTGAAGGGAAACGGTTTCATTTGTACTGTTGCAGAGCTCTGGTGCTGTTATACAGAGGATGGAGTGTATATACAGTATGTCTTAGTCAGTGAGTTGAAACATGTGACACCATTAGCTCACTGTTGAGTTAGAGCTTCTCTCAGAATTACAGTAAGCTGCCACTGACAGTCATACTAACAATGGTAGGACGTCCCCCCTGGTGTGTCAACTACACAGCTGTATTTTGTGTAGGTATGCATGATGTGTATAGTTCAAGATGTGGTGCCCTTGGCAACCAGATATTGCCATATATGGAATTGGATGTGACTGTTAAGTTTCCACATTTAATTCACTGACTGTGTACTGTACTGTGAGTTTGTACCTAGATGAGTGATTGAGGGGGTGGATTAAAGTGAAAGTGAGTGGGTGGGGGGTATGTGAAAGGTTGAGGAGGTGAGGTATGGGGGTCAGGTGAGTGCATGCTATAGGAGAGAGGTGTATATACCATTCAGACCCATATCTCCCTTGGTTACAAGTAAACAAGCATTGAACACAATTAATGGTGTCAGTCAGTTGGTCTGCATACTTTGAACTTTGGACGCTCTTTAATGATAAACATAGAATCTCACTGAGTCACATGTATGCATATTAATCTTTTGATCAGACACAGCTGTATGTGTAGATGGAGAGGCACCATTAAAAATTTTAATATCATGCTTCAATTATCATTATCAATTGTGCCTATATGTTTGTACTCTTGTAATGTACATATTTGTCCTCATGTGGTCAGGTCAGAGTGGGGCTTCATGGTACAAATAAAATTAATGGACTTTAAACAATCATTTCTCTTCAGATAAGGCACCCTACTTCCCACAAATGTGGCTAGTCTTGTGGTCCATGGTCCACAATAAGGCCTAGAATTCCTGTCTCCCTCACTATGTTTGTACTATTTAGTAAAAAGTGGTCCTCTTGTGTAGTGGTGTGACTGAGTGTTTGGGAAGACATACTGGCTCCCTCACAGCTGTTGACATTGTTTTGGAGTGGAGGAAAGGTTCAATGGAAAACAGAGAAACTTCAAACAAGTCTTGAAATTCCTTTCTATTGTGTGTTGTGGTGGCACCTAGCTATATACTAGAAAAGAAAATGCCAGTGTGTGTGTGTGTGTGCACAAATGCTATAGTTTACATAGTACATGTGTTCCGTTTCTTATCTTGGTGTCTGAAATGTAGGAGGTGTAACTGTAGAGTCTTAAAGTCTGTTGTTGTTATCATTGCAGAGGGTGTTCTTTGATTCTTATTTATTATGTGTGTTTACTGGAGTACTGTAAGTCCTGAAATTTTTGCTAGCTCTGTTAGTACTCCCCTTTTATGAGAAAAGGCTCCTAGAAATAGGAGAGAATCTATGTCTGTAGGTAAGTAGGTATGTATGGCTAGAAAAGAATAAGGGATGAATTTTTTGGAATATCACCTTTGAAATGGTTTTGTTGGCTTGACAGAGAACTTATAATGCCTTCATGTTCAAGTGGCTTCCCCAGTACGTCCTTTTTGATGACTGATTTATCACTGCACAGACACATCCCCACACCCACACATCCACACACCCTCACACATGCTCACACCCATGTACCCTCACACTCACACCCACACATCCTCACACAGATATAGACCAAGCTGAAATCAAAGCTCTAAAACAGCAACTAAAAGGTACATTTCTAATTTCTATATACATGGACTTGTGTGTGTGTGTGTGTCTGTGAAATGTGNAATAAACAAGTCTTCTAATCGTGGAAGAAAAAACAACAACTTTTGTTTGTGTACAAGTGCATGTGTAATTTATTAGTGACCATTTCTTGTTAAAAATAATTATGAGGGACAGTTTATAGCTTTAGGTATATGCACATTATTAATTTGCATGTTTACACCAGCGATTGCTGTATCTTAGCAACTGAGTAGTGATGATGCAATAATGATATAATAGTATAATTTCTTGAGCTTGCAAAATTGTTTCAGCATGTGACATGTATAATATTATAGCCATATGCATGACTCAATAACTGAAATGAGTTTCGTTTACATCCTTTAAATCTGCACCCATATTGCATACCATGTCGCCCCTCATGATGTACACACATTTTACCATGTGACAACGTACATGCAGCTGCTATACTTATTGCAGTGTAGTATTGTGTACAATGCATGTGTATGGTCACATGCAAGTATACACATACATACATGTAACATTGTGCACATATTGATGGCAAACCCATGGCAATAGTAATTTATATTTTTTTACAGCAAAATGCATTATTAAATATAATTAACACAAAATTTGTCCAATTTAGAGGAACATTCCAAAATAATTATAAGTACATTCATTATTGTGTCTTTCCAAAAGCCTGTGCACAATATTGGCAGTTATGTTGCTGGTGTGAGTTTGAGGAACTTCACTCCAGTGGGGTGAACTGGGGTAGTATAGCTGTCGGTGAATGTCCCTAGGTCTTTCTGCAGGAAGAGATCGCGAACCACAGCAGTTTTTCCCCTCACACCCACCTGAGAGAATATTACAATGACAACATTTATTACTGTCTTCTTTGTAGTCATGCAGAGACATAATAATTATATAGTCTATATAGCTTCTGGAAACATAATAATGCTCCTTATAATTTAAATGAATGTAAAAATAATCTTCAATTTGGACACATGGCTGTACATGACACTACACGTATGCTTGCAGATCAGGCTATATGCTGCTATATATATCCACCCAGGAGGTATTAGCTACTATGGTGAAACCATGAATAATGGTCTATTTTATGGCGTACTTTCTGTTGAAGTTGCTACATGAAGCCCATGAAAAAAGATTGGAGAGTAGGCCTAAACTAGTCTTAATGCTAAACTACATGCATGGCTATTATGCACGAAATCCTCAATCGATTAAGCTTCCATAGCAACCACCATGCACTCCCGTACCTTGAGGAAGTCGGCTGTGATGTTGTGAGGGCCGGCAAAGGAGCCAGTGTTGAGGAGAGCCACAGCCACCGACTTGTCAGAGAGAGGACGGGCAAAGACCATGTTCTGGGAAGCTGCCCCATCGATGTGGGGGTCACGGAACAGAGTGGAGGTGATGAGTCTTCCTTGAATCCCCAGTCTATCTTGGTTCACTGCAATTACTTCTCTGAGAGAGAGAGAGAGAGAGAGAGAGAGAGAGAGAGAGAGAGAGAGCAAATACATGTTTATGTATAACAATTTAGCATCTGGCAGTCATATGAAATTAAAATTTAGCTATGTAAAATTGTCTGGCAGTAAGCATTTGTTTATTTGTACTTGTTTTGAAGGATGGCCTTGGACTCAGGTGCCAAGTCTCTTAAATCGTTGGACATCAGCAACGGCTGTGTGTTTTTGAGTATGAGTGTGTGAGTGTGTGTGTGTGAGTGTGTGTGTGTGTGTGTCATCAGTAATGGAAATGGAATGAATAGGACGGGATGTTTTCGTACTTACTGAAGCAAATATTGCCCAGAGTGCCATTTGTGCTTCCTGTTGGCCTAAACTCAGTCCAAAGTCACCAATGATTAGCTGCAATGTGTGTGTGTGTGTGTGTGTGTGCGCGCGCGCGCACCTCGATTAGTTGCAATTGGTAAAGGTCGCCAAGAAGAAAGCTCAAAACATTTCACTTGTATATTGTACAAACTGTGTGTGGATACTTTACCATATCTGGGTCATTCCAGTGACCTGGTCCAGCAAAGGGTTGAAAGACATCCTGAGATGTTCCATAATGAGTAATGATGCTCAGCACACTGTCCCAGCTGTCAGAGATGTCGTGGTAGTTGCGCCATAGGTTACAGNGTGTGTGTGTGTGTGTGTGTGTGTGTGTGTGTGTGCATCCACATGATCAAGAAATGGACCAAACATTTAACCCATTCAGCTAAATATGGACCCAAACAGTCTGTTGAAAAATGCACAGAGAGGCCCAGTTCTGATATTATAGTGCAAGGATAAGCTAATAATGATACGTACACTTTGGACATAAGCTGGCCAGCTGCATGAGAACACAATTGGTCTACCAGTGGCATTCAAGGCCTTGGACATGTTTGGGTATCCTGTCTCGTAGATCTGGGCCGATGCATAGCAACCGTCCAACTTGAGCATGTCAACACCCCAGTCTGCAAACGTCTTTGCATCAGTGTCGATGTAGTTGAGTGTACCTGGATAGCCTCCACAAGTGTGAGTGCCTAGGTCTAAATAGATAGAGGTCATTTGAAAAGAATGTATTTTAAAATGTTGCTTAGAACTTGTTCATGAGTGCATAATAATTTATGAGTAATCCATGCAGACTTAATACAAATTTTAATATAGTTTAGCTACCTCCATATATTCCAAGTTTCAGGCCTTTTGAATGTATCTGTTCAGCAAGGAAAATTAATGTGCATTCATGCAAAAATAAGCATAACATAATTATTTACTATAGCTAATTATAATTATATTGTATAATACATGACTGTTTTCTGGCTCTCTCCCTATAACTTCAAGTTATTTTCTACAGGCTATATATATACATGTGACTATTATGTCATTCATATGAATTCCGAGTCACATATCAAGCCTTTACATCAAGCTCTCTTTAAGCTTTTTGATTGGATGATTCATATGCATGCTGGGGACTATTTTGCATATGAATCTGATTTAAAATCACGCCATATCAGCTACCACATGTACACCCCATGCTGACTAATCACTAAATTTCATTAATTGCCAGCCACTTATACTTTCTGATGCTTTATTTCTCTGGAAATAATATCATTTCTTTTGGTCATAATGGCAACTGGACTGAGTGAAAGCAATTCTGAACACAGTGCAAGAGGCCAGTTTAGTCAAAGTGATTCAGCCAGTGATGTAAATAAATATAGCTCATCAAAGCCACTAACAATTCTCATTTCTGGAAAGATAGGAGTTGGAAAATCTACTCTAGTAAAAAGTTTTTTGAGACTGCCACCTGACTCAACAGCAGTCAGTACAGCTGAATGTCAACTTTACAGTGGGAAAGCTGGTAATAATTTCCCTGTAAACATAATTGACATTCCAGTGTTTGCTGCTAATAACATGGATGATAGTCACACAAAAACTGCAGAAGCTCAGCAAATTGAGAAAATCAGTAGACTATCTGAGGAGTATAGACCTGATATTGTATTCTACTGTGCTAGCCTGATTCACAGGTTTGATACTTCCGAATTTCACAACATTAAAATGTTATCATCATGCTTTGGAAATGAAATATGGAATAAAGCAGTTCTCATTCTCACAAATGCAGACCTCATACTGAATTCTGCGTCTTCTAATTTAGAACTTGAAGAGCCAGTAGAAATATATAGAAAGGAGTTTCAAGACACACTCACAAAAGCTGGGTGCACAGTTTCTGTTCGATCTATCTATTCATTTCAACCAGGTGCATCACTTGGTGCTATTACAAAGCTGCCATCAAAGAAAGAATATGATGGAATAATTGGTTTACCAGTCAGTAATAAGGAAAATGTTCCTGGTGAATGGAAAAATGCTTTAATAGTTGAATGCCTACGAGTTTGCCATCCAAATGCAATACGTGGATTGCTATATGTCCAAGGATATTATTTAACCCTTCAAAATGAAACACAACCTGGAGAAAGGGAACAAAACGAGCCACAACCTGGAGAAAGGGAACAAAACAAGCCACAACCTGGAGAAAGGGAACAAAACGAGCCACAACCTGGTGGAATACACATGACAAATAATGTAGACAGAAACACCCGCATTCTACTCAGCATGATTGGAGGTGACATGCAAGGACTGACTGCCGTGGGCACGGTTATTGGAATAGCTAGAATGACTGGAGCTAGAGGTCTTACATATGGTCATCTCAAAGAAGAAGACCTTCTGGACCAACTTTATAAAAGAAGAGATGTACGAGAGGCAGCAAATTATTAACAAGTGTAAATTGAATAAAGATTTTATAGTCAGGCTAATTAATTATACTACAGTGTAACATGTGGACATGTTGTTTAAAGAGCAGTGCATAATGATTTTTGTAATGTCCCTTCAACTTACATAATTATTTTTGCATGTTTTTTGTGTATATATTGTGTGCTACTTCTTGGAGATACCATATTTTAGTCGGAAAAATTGAACGTCAAAAAACTTGATGGTTTGCTTCGCAGATTTGTGTGGCGACTGTGCACATAGTATACATAAATATAATATGACCAAAATATCAGCACACTTATTAAATTTGACGATTTGGACTGTCAAATCGTCAAATAAAATCCCAGTCAATCTACATAGTAAGCTGTGTTTTTGTATGGATTAATTACTTTTCAGCACTACCTATTATTACATGAATGGACACCAAGGGTTACTAACGGTAATCGTATTGTCTATCTGTCTGTTTGTGTTAGTGTTACCTCTATATCTCAAAAATGGCAGCTCCGGTCTTCAAAAGCAGCTTACCGAGATAAAATAACCGAGATTGTCTACATGTAGACATCTAGCATTCAACAAAAACCTATATTGGCTATAGTTCCTGAGATCTGAGGCTTTTCAGCTTAAATTCAGCAAGCAACATTAAAAACCAATATGGTAATCATGATAGCCAGACTGAGACTCAGTCGAACAAACAGTGGGCCCAGCAGAGGACACTGCATGGATGTTAACAACTCTGGATGCCTGAGGTTACACAGAATATATACAACCTATTTTGGTCATTAACTGATTATCTACATTAACTGCAAAGATAAAGATATAGACAGGAGCTTATGAGCATTGTGCACAAAGCCGATGCGATAGGATAATGTCTTATAGTAGTAAGTGCATGATGGGCAAAAACACAGTTTTTAACCCTTTGTATGCATAATAACAAGCTTACATACATAGTCAGCAAGAAATTTGATCCCATGTGGAAACCTATTAGGGTCTGCCTGAAGCCTTCCATTGGCATCTCGTTCTTTAGCAGCCCAGCAGTCCTGTACAAATTGAAAGTAGAATCTACACAGGCAACTAATTCATAATATTGTATGTATAGTAGACATACGTCAATATTCACAAACTCGTAGCCTAAGTCCTTGAAACCATCAGATGCCAAATGATCAGCCATTGCCATAAACAAGTTTTCGCTGAAAAAAAATGAAAAATAAAAAAAATTTAGCCATGGACATCATTTAGCCCAGTCCTTTGAAAGGTCAAAGGGGAGGACCTGTAGGAAGTGTACGTATCAGGTAGTCTCGTGTCCAGCCCCAAAGTCTGACTTCCACGAGAACCGCATACACTTGGATAATTCCCGTTTACACGGCCATTACTTTCCATATCCGTCAGCGTATACTGTCCTTGTGGTTATAGCAGGCTATGAATAAATTATCAATCCACGAAATTCCTGGACCTGTTAGAATGAGTAGCGCATGGGAACTTTGCCAGACCCTTTTTTCTCCCGCCCGATATTAAAGGGAAAGGGAAAAAAGGGGCTGGGCACGAGACTACGTATCTGAGGTTAGTCTAGTTTATAAGCCCTTGGTAGTAATTGGATGGTATCTATGCCTACCTGATACAATTGTCTGGATCAGCAGCACAGTTGGTATTGCAGGCAAACCGTTCCCAAGCCAACCAGCCCACTGTATTTTAAAGGGTTTATAGTAAATCGTGACCAAGACAAAATGAGTGTCTGATCAGCCAGCTTAGTGGTGATGTTTTTAGAAGTGTATTGAAACAGATAGCTTACTAGGTGGTGTCAGAGCCTGTCCATTGTCCAGAGTCAGAACCACAGGAGTCCACAGCAAAAGAGCTACCAGTACAAGAGATGTAGAAGTCATTTCTCAGAGTTCAACAGTACAAAGCCACACCTAGAAACTCCACCCACATAAATTTCATTTTGGGCGGAGAGAGGAAATAGTTGCTTGGAAACGTCAACAGAGAGACAAGGGGGAATGACTGAAAAGACCGCTTTTGTCAGTAAGGCCCAAGCTAAACAGCTTGAGAGAATGAGGGTGAGTTGAAGTGGTAGCTAACAGAAATAAATAACAAGCTGTTGCACACTGTCAGACTCACTGATATAATGATCTAATTTCTTTACAGAAAGATGAAATCATTGAAGCACAAGAGCAAATTATTAAGAAGTAGGGTCTCAGCTACATTTTAATACACAATTGTTTATGCACCCATATTGAATTGTGCAGTGATATGAAAGCAACATTGAGGGCCAGCTGGAACGAATCACTGGAGGAGGTGTGTACATTCACACACTTGAATCTCTTATTTATACCATCACTGTACACAAATAAATGCAATATACACAGGCTAGTGAACAAAGAAGCTTGAAAGCAAAACTTGAAGACATCAGACAAGAGCTTAGACTAGCCAACAAAGCTGTCACAGAGGTATATATGAAGGATTGTGAACTCTGTGATTGTATATACAAGTAGAGGTACTTTTGCTTCTTGTTGCATTTTACTAGGTACGCAGAGCTCAGTTGAAGAAGTTAATACAATCAGAAGAAAGACAATATGAAGCAGAATTACATGACATGGGACTGACATTCTACAAAGACAGACTATAAAACACATGCACACATTTGCAATGCAACTTTACATTGAAAAATATTATGCAATAAACAACTATTATTACTTATAAGTTGAGTCAGCAGCAATAGCAGCCTTCAGTTCTGAAATGTAGCGTTCAATTTCGCTTGCAATTTGTGGAAGAGATTTTCCCTCTTCGCCATTCAATCTGTGAGAAGCACGGACAAGACTAATGCTATCCCTTACCACAGATTCCACTTCATTACTTGTAGTGGTTGTTTTATCTGAGCTTATAATAAGAAAATAATATTATTGTAATTGTAATTTTATTAATAATTATTGAGCACTTCAACAAGAGGAGTAGTAAAGAAAATAAGGTAGTAGGTAACGGGTAAAGGGTCGTCAAAATAGTATGGGATTTTAAAAATTAACTCTTTTGTAACTATAAAAAATGCTTGCAGAATGCTATGCCAGCTTGTATAAACTTAACCTAGCTTACTTAGAAAAGTGTCATGGATATACCTGTCTCATTTTTCTCCTTAGTTATAGGTGGTCGACTAGTAAAGACTATGTCAGTTGCAGGAGCATTCTTTAGGTCTTGTAGAATTTGATCCGGTGTTGGAGGTTGTGCAATACTCTATACACATAAAACACACAATCAGATTTAAAAGAAAACCAATGAGGTTTCTGTTCTATACTTACATTTGATGTGTCTTCTTCCATTGATTTTGTGTGCAGGAATAGTTAGGGTTAAGTTTTTAAATTACCTCGTGGTCAATGTATGAACTTTGAACTCAAGATGGAGGCTCTTGGAATTTGTCTGATTTTGACCTTTTGTGGCGTTCACCTGGTGCGCTCTACAGATGTGAGAGGACTGCAACCCGACAAGAAGGCACTTTATAGCCCGGGAAAGCCGTTTACCTGTCTGGACGGTTCAGGAACCATCCCTTTTTCTTACATCAATGACGACTACTGTGATTGCCGGTAAAGATCAAAATGGCACATAATTGTTCTTAAAATCCCCACTCATCTATTTATACATTTGCGTATTTTTTTTTTTCCAGGGATGGATCTGATGAGCCAGGCACGTCGGCATGTCCTTCTGCACAGTTCTACTGTGTCAACAAGGGATACAAACCTACCAAAATTCTCTCGTCACGAGTGAATGACGGCATATGCGATTGTTGCGATGGAAGTGACGAATGGGACTCGAATACCAACTGCGAAAATAAATGCATAGAGCTTGGCATCAAGGCTGCAGAGGAACTAAAACGACAGCAGGAGCTCTACGAAAAAGGTTACCAAAAGAAGCTTGAGTACTCTGTTCAAGGCAAAGAACGTGCCGAAAGATCACGTGTAGAACTGTCAGAGAAAGTAGCTGAATTAGAGACTCTAAAGACAGAGGTTGAGCGATTGAGGGAGCTCAAAGATGCAGCAGAAGAGCCGGAAAGAGAAGCTAAGGATGCTCATCACGATAAATGGGAGCAAGAGAAGGCAGCCAGGAAAGAAGAAAAACAAAGAGCCGACGCCAAATTTGGATTCGACGAGCTTGACACAAACAGCGATGGCTTTGTTGATGTAGAGGAGATTAGAGCAAGAACGGAACTGGACGACGATCAAGATGGAGAGGTGAGCGAGAACGAAGCGTTGGAGTACCTCGACAACGCACAGCAAGTGGATTTCGAGACGTTCCTCAGCAACACTTGGGACGTGATCTCGGACAAGTGCCACTTCCAACGTCCAACACCCGAACCTCTGCTAGTCACACCAATCCCCGAAGCCAGTGATACCGACACTAATGAAGGGGATGACCCTGATGATTATGATGATGATTACAGTGACGACGAAGACGAGGAGACGCCAGAGTCGGAGGAGGAAAAGATGCCAGAGTACGATCCTGAGACGAAAGCTTTGATAGCAGCTGCTGATGAAGCCAGGGAAGCCTTTCGTGTACAAGACAACAAAAAGTCCGACCTTGACCGCGAGATTGGCGAGCTGAACAAATACCTTGGCATCGATTTTGGACTGGATTACGAATTTAGCTCGCTCTACGACAATTGCTATGAGTATACTGATAGAGAGTACACGTACAAGATGTGTACATTCTCCAAAGTCACCCAAAGACCGAAAAATGGAGGTCGTGAAACCAACCTCGGTACGTGGGGATCTTGGAGTGGACCTACAAATAATGTCTACTCGGTTATGAAGTACGATAACGGGGAAAAGTGTTGGAATGGTCCGAGCAGGTCTGCAACGATTAGCATTCAGTGTGGTACGGAAGATGTGTTGCTCTCGGCTAGCGAGCCAAATCGTTGTGAGTATGCAATGGCATTTTCCACCCCAGCTGCGTGTACACATTCCCAACCTAATCGCGGCATGCACGAAGAACTGTAGTTTATTGTGATAACAATGCATAATTATGTAGTTGTATAAATACATACCGAGACAATAGTTTGAATTTACCGCTGATTAAAATGTTTCTAATTAATCGAATTTTCTCTTTTGTTCCCAGAAAATATTTCGTGCTTGACACACTTTGTGCTTCGCCCGAGAACTCCACGCTGTTCTGGCCATAAGTGCGTGCCGACCCAATCGCTAGCGACTACATAGATAGCTTAGAAGTAACACTAGTTAGATAGACTAAGTAAAGAAGTGGCGATCTCTCGTTAAGATCTTCAATACGATGCATAGCTGACCGCCCAAAGTGTATCTATAAAGAAGAGCTTTTTTTTTTGGATCCAAAAGTTATCATCTGACAAAGAGACATTTGTGGGAATGGCTACAAGAAGAACAGGTGAGTGTGGTCTTTCAAAATTGATTTTCTAACACAATTGGTTTGTTTATGTACACATTTTTGTTGACCCTTCTTTTAAAAATACAATTTTGTTTGTCCATATTTTAGTAATTTTTAACTCTTCATCATCCTCTTGTTCTAGGTGGATTGGTTCATCGTGGCAATGCTTCTAGTGGTGCCAGTTCCAGCGCAAGTGGGGGCCGGTCTGAAGCGAGTGGGTATGGCCCCCCGGGGGGCGAAATGGATCTGGATCGTCCCGATAAAGACAACGAGGGGTACGACGACCAGATGGAGGATAGCAAGATGGTACGAATGACGCTCATGGAAGAGGTGCTCTTATTGGGGATCAAAGATAGAGAGGTATCATCTGGCACACACACTCACCACATGCACAGCTGTCATTGCACTTAATTTGGAACACTTTAATATCCT
>CAXIPT010000006.1:3334925-3416668 GCA_964030475.1 Tethya wilhelma | reverse complement strand
TGTGTGTGTGTGTGTGTGTGTGTGTGTGTGTGTGTGTGTGAAGGAGGATTGAAGGTGGGGTTGGGGTGGAGGTGCTACCTTCCATAAGTTACACCTAATCTCTGCCATGTTCACACGCTAGCATTTGGCAAGTCGGAAAGAAGAGAACAAAAGATGATTAAATGTGCGAGCCATAAAACTAAATGTCAGCTCACATTTTCCATGCACATGTATATGCACATGGACGTTTTTCGGACATACACTGTCTTGTAGCTAATCTCCATGGAAGTCATTTCTTTTATGAAACTATAATTTTAGACCGTGAAAAGGTCAATTTTTTTCAAACAGCTTTGAAAAGCATGCACGGTAGATTTTCCACGCTCAATTTGGAGGAGCAATCAAGCATCTATGCGTGTACATGTACATGGGTAGAACATGGTGTAGCGACATTGCTAGCATATTTTAACATTCATGGGAAGAACCAACAATCTTTCTTTCGTGTACCTACTACACACACAGCTAAAAATTTCTAATATCAGAAGACGTATACATGTATATGTTATGACAGCCATTGTAACCTTGCTGACCTGGCATAATATTTATAATTGTTCATGTAATCTCCTTAGTACTTAGACCCACAAGGTCACATGTACGGAATTCGAATAACTAGAAACTTTTATTAATAAAGTAACAGCCGAGCATGATAAGCAGCTGTCAAA
This sequence comes from Tethya wilhelma, assembly GCA_964030475.1. Taxonomy (NCBI): domain Eukaryota; kingdom Metazoa; phylum Porifera; class Demospongiae; order Tethyida; family Tethyidae; genus Tethya; species Tethya wilhelma. The sequence continues at coordinate 3,415,970 of CAXIPT010000006.1, read as the reverse complement.
ACTCCTCTAGCTACACAATGCAGATTGACCAACCAAACACCTCACAATACTAGTCACCACATGGCTTATGCATACAAAAACACGGCCATAGAATTATCAAAACCTGTATACTAGCTGAATATAAAATATACCAACTGCTTACACTATGTAAGCCTGCGATACAAGCCAACACTATGCATGCAGGCAGCCAGACAGAGGCAGGAGACTCTGACAAAAGTGGCATATACAAGAGGTAGGAGTGTTTCCAATGGCCATATACTGTTACACACGAGGGTTAGAGCTAGCCTTATGATGTGGGCAGGTGGCTTATCCATAAGGTGGGTTGCTAAGGGAAAGAACTAGAAGATGCTTATATTGACAAGCCTCCCATTTGCTTAAGTGCACTCTGTTGATTTTTCTGGGCATCTCTACACAGAGCTCCACTTCATCTGCAAGTGAGTTAGTGGTGGTCACTAGTGGCCATTTTCAGACCTTGAAATGTACACACACTCTTAAGGAGCTGGAACTATACTGAAAATAGTTATGTTACCTTATACACACACAGACACATTGCACACACACACACATCAGTGTTTACACATTTAGTGCTGCTGTCATTGAGATTATGGATCGGTGTGCTGTACGTTACACCTCATTAGCGCAATCGCCTCAGGGGCAATGAGGCAAGAGGGAGGTGCTAAATGGACTGTAGAAGATTATCAAGCGATAAGCTCTAATCTGATGGTAACCATAGCAACAGGGAACAATAAACATCGTAATTAAGGACACAAACAACAACCATCAACAAACATTGGAGTTTAAAAAAACATACACCCTTTTTAAATAATTATTATTATTTTTTATAGTATGCTTAACTATAGATACATATCAATATAAACATGGACATTATTATAATGAAAAAAAAATTAACATAATATAATTGCTACAGAAACCACCCATTTTTAATGTACATGCATAAAATGTTTTTCTTACAATACTCCACTACACTACACACACAGGAGGAAAAACACCCAAACTTTTATTGCACAAAATCCACTAAATAAACTATTGTCTTGGGCAATTTGAAAAAGGCACCAGTAAAATTGACTTTTTATTTCACTTTCCATGCAGACACTGATATATATCACTGATAAGGTACTAAGTCTTGAAGTGTGTGTATGGGGTTATAAAGTACACACTCTCATCTTTCGGTACAAGCTTCAAGGACTTTGTGCGTGCATGCATGTGTGCGTGTGGGTGATCCTGACCAACATTGATGGTTTTAGATTTCAAAAACACTAAAGAGCTGTCTTTGAAAAGTTTATACAGAAAGTCGTGCATAGATATGTAACACCTACACTAGCTGATTGCCACTTCAGATACAGAAATGTATTCTAACACTCGCCATCACACACACACACACACACACACACACACACACACANACACTTACAAGACTGTGAGGAGAGAGTAGTGACCAAACGCTACACCCAGGGAGCAATACGCACACGATTCACCAAGGCAGTCTGCAACAGTTTCAAAAAGCAAACACACCATGAAACTAGAGGTGGAAATTAGATGAACAAACACCAAGCAGAGGAGAACGCACTTGATACACGGAAGAACACTAAAGTGAAGTGAAAATCTTAACTCCAAAGGTGAAGTTAAAAGAGAGAGAAAAGAGTGTCCCAATTTCTAAGATAGTCCACACAACTGTACACAATGATCAACACTAATTTTCACTCTGTGTGAATTTTTCTTGTGCTTAGTCTGGTAATTAACACCTTCAGATTCACATACAGATAGGGTAGAACCTTGACGAACTACTAGTCTATCTTTATGCATCCATTAGCTATTATTATTTTTGCTTAACAGATTACCAAACATAAAACAAAATGCACAAAATAATAGCTAGCTCAAAACAATTGCTTCCATTTTCCAAACACTTCCAGTTTTCAAGAACCATATTGATTATTGTCACAAAACTAAGCTGTTAACACTGCACATCTGACACTTCAGTAGGCCTTTTGTGGTTCACATTTGACTACCAATTCATAAGTGAGCCCGCTAGCACAAGAATATAGGAAAATGTAATAGGGGTTGCCAATTAATATGAATTATCACAGCTAGCACACACACATGCATGCAGTCATGCAGATGTACAAGTGGCACTAATCAGAAAATGGAAAATAACCTCATTACATACACCATTACAATAAATAAAGTCCTCTTACCTTTCACTGCAATGATATGAAGCACACCAGAAATATCACCTTGCACTGACACTTTGAACTGAACTAAACTGAAAATGAATTAAGTAGGAGGAGAAAGGAAGTAACACATAGGTAGGAGGAGAAAGGAAGTGACACAGAATTACAGTGCATGTACTAGTGTCCATCAATATCAAGTTTAGTATTTGCATGCACATGCTCTAAGGTAATTAAGTACGCCCATACCATACCAAAATTGATCTGGATCGATCGATTGAGGTTCCATAGAACAAAACAAAGTGGATGATCTCACATCTTTCCTCATGTATAGCTACAACCTACATCAGCGAACAAAACAACAGTAGAAAATATTGTCATGCTATAAATAACAAACCAAGATCATCATTCTAATTAGAACACATCCACACTATTCTGGTCTCACTGTCACAGTCATTCTATAACTTACTGCTCCACTGATATTCTGTCTCGTTGGTCTTATACTGCCTAGCTGTACACCTTACTGTACATCCCTATCACTGCCGGCTGTATGTGTGCCTCTTTCACACTGTCTCACTGTCACAGAGTCCCTGACTGCACTGTCATACTGTCACACTGTCCTACTGTCACACTGTCTCACTGTCACACTGTCTCACTGTCTCACTGTCTTACTGTCCTACTGTCACACTGTCTTACTGTCACACTGTCATACTGTCTTACTGTCTCACTGTCCTACTGTCACACTGTCACACTGTCTTACTGTCTTACTGTCACACTGTCTTACTGTCACACTGTCTTACTGTCACACTGTCTTACTGTCTCACTGTCCTACTGTCTTACTGTCACACTGTCCTACTGTCACACTGTCTTACTGTCATACTGTCACACTGTCTCACTGTCGTACTGTCTTACTGTCATACTGTCACACTGTCTTACTGTTACTGTCTCACTGTCACACTGTCTCACTGTCACACTGTCATACTGTCTCACTGTCACACTGTCATACTGTCTCACTGTCCTACTGTCCTACTGTCCTACTGTCATACTGTCAGAGTCTCAGGCACTGCACCACAATTACTCTCTATTGCACATCATTATTATTATTATTATGTTGACGTCCTATACCTATTATCATGATTTATATACATGACGTCATTTGGATCTTCTTCTACTTAAGTACTTGAGCACAGAGCCCTGAATTCCTCACGACTTGAGATAATTACTACTATAATAATATTATGCCACTTAGCTGTTTGTAATCTTGCCGACTTCATTTTTTGCAGTATATGGAAGGACAGTTCGTTTTGGTATGCAATAATGGTAGTTGCTTGTTTTCCCTGAGACCATAATTATTTTTTGCTCAGGCATTATATGCATGTGTGTGGATAATCTGAAGCTGACTGAAGCACAACGTGATCCAACAGAAGCATGCAGGCTACATGTAGACATCATGACCACGAAAAAAAAGTTACAAACAGCAGCAGGTTCTAGGAACAGTTCATGTTGGTACGTGTGACTCTGGCCAGCTAGACTAGTGCCTTGGATGGGCAGACATGACACAGGAACATCAATGTAACTTCTACCTGTGTCATACACTCATGTACATGTACTTTGACTTTATTATAATGGTTTGAAGCAAACTTATAATTTTTAGAGCACTAGTGCGTAAATTGCAAAAAAAACACATATTGCATGCGGCACCGTACAGCAGCTGTAGCAAATACGGGGGTTGTACGGTACATTGTATGTGCACGACTACTTGTTCCTAACTCTTTACAGTACGTACTGCCCACTTCTGCACTAGGGTAGATGCAGGTATTGTGAGACAGTTCCTATTAAAAGACACGCACTTAGATTAGGGAAAAAACTTTTGCACACTATTCCACTGATGAAGTGAAGTTGGCAGCAGAACTCCTAGTCTATTGAGCTAGACCCTTTTCTCACCGCTGCCTCCTAGCCCGTGGAATTATGTTCTACCTAATTATCCGGCAACGAAAAAATTTCATTGTCAAAATTTGAAATTTTCATTGAGCAACGCATGGTTTGTCTGTGTTTGCTGGCATTTTAGGTAAGTACAGCTACAATTAATCACAAATTGACAATTCTATAAGATATTTGGTTGAATGTATGATACTATTTACCCTTTCCAACATTAATTGAAAGCTTTCAAGTTATAATTAGATCTATACTCATAATTAGTATTATTAAATTCCACTTTTTATTTGTAGCAATGTCTAAGGTTAAGTCTAAGAGAAAAATGTGGTCCCAGGAATCAATGATTAGAGCTGTTGACATGGTTCAAGATGGGAATGGTCTGAGAGAAACTGCAAGACGTTATGGTGTTCCGGTTGAGACTCTTCGCCGAAGAGTTAATGGTGCGGTGGAAATGGACTGTAGACCAGGGCCAGCAACGATTTTTACCAGGGAAGAAGAAGCGAAACTTTGTGAGTATTTAATTAACATGGCTGATATTGGATACGGGCTAACACGAGAAATGGTCATGCACTTAGCATTTGTCTTAGCTGAGAAGCTTCAAAAGAAGCACAATTTTAAGGAAGAAAAAGCTGGTCGTTCATGGTTTGATGGCTTCATGAAACGTCATTCCCAACTGTCTATTCGTACTCCGCAACCATTGTCGTATGCCAGAGCCCTGTGTTCTAATCCCCACATCTTATCTGGTTTCTTTGGGAAACTAGGTGAAGTGTATGGGAAATTGAACCTATTGACGAAGCCAATGTTAGTTTATAATTGCGATGAGACGGGTGTATCCATCGTCCACCGTCCTGGTAAGGTTGTTGCTCAGCTTGGACGGCGAAATGTTCATTCTATTACATCTGCTGAAAGAGGCAAAACACACACAGTATTATCTTGTGTGTCGGCAACAGGGAGTGTTCTACCCCCAATGATGGTTTACCCTAGAAAGAGAGCAGTACCTGAGAAGCTGAAAGCCGGTGCTTTCCCAAATACCCTATTTTGTAGCAGTGACAGTGGATGGATTAATGCGGACCTATACCTGAATTGGTTCGACTTCTTCATAAATAACATTCCTCCTACTAGACCAGTACTCTTAATTCAAGATGGGCATAGTTCACATATCTCTATTGAATTAATTGAAAAAGCCCGTGCTAATGATATTCACTTACTCTGTCTACCTGCTCATACTACGCACATTCTCCAGCCTTTGGATGTGGGGGTTTTCAAGTCCTTTAAGAACTACTTCTCAAAGGCTTGTACCACATTCCTAGGAAAGAATCCTGGACAAATTATCACCACTGATATACTAGCATCACTTGTTGCTGAAGCGTGGCCTCAATCTCACACTACTCTCAATATCATGAGCGGTTTCAAAAAAACAGGTATATATCCATTCAATCCAAGTGCAGTTGAAGACAGGCAATCGAAACCATCGAAGGCATTTTGTCAATCTGATGATAAATCTCCACCTCTCAGTGAAAAGGTTGGTACCCCTCTTTTCACTCCACAGCAAGAAAGCGTTTTTGCTAAGAGATTTGAAGAGGGATATGATCTGAAGGACCCTGCTTATGTAGCTTGGTTGAGGATCAATCATCCTGAGGTGGCTGTTAGCGTAACTGGTTCTGACAAATCATCTGAAAATACTCAGTCTGTCACAGCATCATCTTTTTTGTCACCTACTACATCCGTTAGTGTTAGTTCATCTGATGTACTCAGTGAAGTACTTTCTCTTCCACCTCCCAAATCGCCTAAGAGGAAGCGAAAAGCAGCATTAAATAGTAAAGCTGTGTGCATTACTGAAACTGAAGTGCTAGAAGATTTGAAGACCAAGAAAGCTGAAAAACTTGCAGCAGAGCAGGAAAAGGAGAGAAGGAAACAAGAGAAGGAGAAAAAGAAACAAGAGAGAGAGATTGAAAAGATGAAACAGAAGGAGCAGAAGCTGAGAGAAAGGGAAGAAAGAAACAAAGAAAAAGAGCGAAAGAAGGTTGAGAAAGAGCGGAAAAAAAGATGTCGAGATGCAAAGAATGATGAAGATAGTGTTAGTAAACTCGATATGTTTAATGTATCCCTTGATGATGACTCTGGAAATGAAGACACAGTGTGCCCAAAATGTGGAATGATATATGGCGAAAATGACGAACTATGGATATGTTGTGACAGTTGTGATGTTTGGTTCAATATTAAGTGTACCACCTTAACCGGAAAAGATCTACCTGATGCTTACTTTTGTGAAAATTGTGCTTAATTGTGTTTGGTGCCTTGTATGGTAGTTTTATAGTGTTTTTTTTTTACTGTCTCATAATTAATGCTTTGTCCCATAATTAATTCATTTAAAACATACAACATTTTTTGGTAACTATGTACATCAGTTATCTGATATAAGTTGAACAATGCAGCACTGGGTATAACAGTGAACAGCTAAACTGTTTGCAAAATCTGGACCTGTGGCTTTGCTTAATTCTGTAATTATGTGCAGAAAAAGTTAACTGTCTCATAATAGCCACGCCTACCCTACACAGTGCATATACTATGTAGTCAGACCAAAGTTTAGTAAATCCTAATAAAATGAATATTGTTAGGCCATCGCACTGAATACAATTTCAAAAGTTCCAATTCCATATGACTTTGCTACACTCTAATATACACAGGTGCTTTTAGGCATTTTTTTTTTCTTTACCAACTAAATACTTTGACCATTGACAGTAATAGGTTTATAATTTTAAAATGGAAGTTTTGCCATTGTATTCAGCATGAAATGAGCTTTCAAATTATATATAATTTATCTTGTTTTAGATAAAAACAGATGAAACAGAGTTGCTTTTATTTTAAACCCCTATACACACTTCCATTGAAAGCAATCAACAGTGCATATACTGGGTAGGACCTAATCAGCACCACTAAAAAAATTTCAGTGTGGAGCCTAAATTAGGACGGAGCCTAAAATATTAGAATGAATACGGTATAATAGAGTGTAGGAAGGTCATAAGGAATTTGCATGGACTTGGTATTCAGTGCGATGCGAGGCCTGATTAGTTCCCACCCATAAGCTCTGTTTCAGTATCATTTCCAGTGGGAATATGCACTACTTCATGGTTCTGAACATAACTAACTATGCATTATCTATTTTTATCCGAATTATTTTGACCATTGCCAGTAGAAAGTTTATTGTTAAAAATGGAAGTTTTGCCATTGTATTCAGCATGAAATGAGCTTTAAAATTATATATACTTTATCCTGGTTTAGAGAAAAACAGATGACAGAGTTGCTTTTATTTTTAACACCTGTACACAGTTCCATGGAAAACAATCAACAGTGCATAAGTATGACCTAATCAGGCCAAAGTTTAGCAAATCATACACTGCTAAAACAGTAAAATATTCTGATCAGTTTTCAATCAGGATATAGCATACTAATAGCAGTAAATCACAGGAAAAAGATACTGCTCAAAGTGTTTTCTGACATTTTCTGATAATCTTCTGACAATTATCTGATTACTATGTCCTTCTCCAGGAATATTCTGTCAATGGAGTAACAGAATATTCAATCAAATATGTAGAAAATGTCAAGATCATTTTTGCAGTGATAACAAAATGGATATTGTCGGAATACTCTCATCACAATGAATACAATGGTGCAAGTCCTCAATTCCATATAAACTTGGTACACAGTAATAATTATACTCAAGGTGCTTTTAGGTGTTTTTTTCTGTACCAACTACATACTTTGACCATTGCCAGCAAGGGGGTTATAGTTTGAAGATGGAAGCTTTACCATTGTATTCAGCATGAAATGAGCTTTCTAATGATATATAAGATGTGTCATTTTGAATAAAAATAGATGAGTAGTTAGTTATATTCAGAACCATAAAGTATAGTGCATACAAGTATAACTAGCAAATGCCTACGACATTTGGGGGCGAGCGTGAGCGCCTAAATAATGTGTTGCACATTTTGTTCGCAATAATGAATCAAATGTGAGGTTTATGGTGATGACATCATGCTTGCATGTGTGGATGTGATAACATTGAGAGAATGGGTGAATATTGCGGTTCAGAGTTGATTTAGTTTTGGACAGTTCAAATGCTGCTGCTGGTTAGCTGGTGAGATCACATGGCAGAAAAAAGAGCAGTAGACATGTTCAACCAAGCAAAGAGAAAGAAGATAGAGAAAAAGAATATCTCTAAATTATAGTATTGTTGCATGAGTCAGTAAAAGTAGCCAGAGACTGAGTCTACCTACCGAGCTCGTCTATGGTTGTCAGACTATGCCCATCTGCATCTTGCTGTCACCTCACTTGTCTTTGCTCTGGTGTCTCATTGTCTCAGCTCCCTCTGCTTTCTTTGTCAGTGTTAGCTAGATAGCTGGCCACGTGCAAGTACTTGAATTGTTCGAAATTACTTGTTGATGTCATTACAAATTCGAAAAATTCAAACAGGAAATGCTATTTACGGAATGGTGCGTACAGACATCACACACAGATCACACAACCGGAAGTGCACAGACTTGAATGTTGTGTAACGTATATGTGGGGCTCGCTCACGCTCGCCCCAAATAGAAGCTAGAAAACAAAATTAGACTGCTACAGCAGAGCACTAACAAAAGTACCAGCTTTGTTTCTTTGCCGCTAAACTCGAGGGAAAAAATCTAGATCAGCACATGGATTGTGGTAAATTTCGCCCACGCTCATTTATTTAAGGTTCACGTGCGTGACGTGAGATCCCAGGCTCTCTCTTTCCTTGCCGTTAGTGCAAGGTCAAAGGAGAGAGCCTGGGTACGAGGCTATAGTAAATAACAACACAAAGCAAAACATAAAAGCAATCTTTTCAGACTTGGTCATGAGATTGATTTTGTAACCAGTTGTTTTGTTTTGTTTTGTACATCCCTTACTGCAAACCACAACGACTGTGAACCCTCACCAGTGCTGAGAGTGTTCTATAGACATTGAGTCTAGAATAGACTCATGCAGATGGCTGAGAGCCTTGATTATAAGACAATCTTAAGATGGTAATTTTCTTTTGTTTTTCTTATTTCCAGGGAGAGGGAAAGAAAACTGGAAGCAAGAAATGCTGCTTTGCAGTCTTGCACCGAAGAATTGGAGAGAAAGATACAATTGAAGGTAATTTATTCTATCATAAGCTAGTTCTTTTGTCTTTGCTGATGTGATAAAGATTGAAAAATAGGCTGTAGTAAGAGAATAATCTATACATATGCTATTCTCTCTCTCTCTCTCTCTCTCTCTAGCACGATGAGTCCTCTCGAAGATACGACCAGCAATTGGAGCAGAAGAAGAAGGCTGCCTCTCGACATGCCTCAAGCGACGATGCCCCGAGAGTGGAGGCCTACCAGAAGAACAAATGGTGCACCATCTGCAACATAAGAATCATCTCAGAAGTCTATCTCCTCAGTCACTTACGCGGACGGAAGCACCAAGAAGCTCTGGCCAGTCTTTCCACTTCAAATGGAGGTACCAGCACCGACGGGCAAACTGCCGGTGTAGTCGACCTGGATTCTGTGATAGTTGAGGCACCAGAGGAACACCAGGGCCCGCCGAGTGAACGACCGGAGGTGATCGAGAGGATTAAAGCCGGGAAGAAGAGAGCTAAGAAACTGAGACACAGGATGAGCAGCAGGTGTGTGTGTGTGTGTGTGTGTGTGTGTGTGTGTGTGTGTGTGTGTGTGTGTGTGTGTGTGTGTGTGTGTGTGTGTGTNGTGTGTGTGTGTGTGTGTGTGTGTGTGTGTGTGTGTGTGTGTGTGTGTGTGTGTGTGTGTGTGTGTGACTGTATTATATAGGTTGTAATATGATTGTCCTGCCAAGAGTAAAAGTTGTTATCTATATTTGTCGTGGCAATGAATTATTGTAGTCTGTGTGCATTATGCTAATGAGCCAACAACTGTCTCGATGCGTGTCTGTGTGTGTTATAAAATTATGTGTGTGTGTGTGTGTGTGTGTGTGTGTGTGTATTATAAAATTATACATGTATTGCTGAATACTAATCAGCCCCTGTGTACATGTACACTCCATATGCTGGTACAGTGACTGACTGGGTTATGTCCCATCACAATGTTAATCTTATATGCACGCACACTGCCTCAATTTGCTTGCTACACTTCGTAATAATATTATGCTGTGTACGTAGCAGCTGAGAATAGTTGGCAGGCTTGAAAAATTCAGTGAAAACTGATTTCCCTAAATGCCTTAGTGAGTTTCAATTGGTGATTTTCAACTGCTGCACGTTGTTCAATTACATGTTGATGTATATTTGTGCCTTAGTGTCTAATAGCCGTGGATGTTGGTGATTCACTTAGAGCTTGTAAGCAAAGCTGGCACAAAAAAATCATTTTTATTTTGAATGTTTTTGACGTAGCTTGTGCGTGCACGGTACATGGTTGATGTATGTGTGTGTGTGTGTGTGTGTGTGTGTGTGTTGGTATGTGCATGCAAGTTCTATTATAAATGTAGCATACATGACTGTATGTATATGTATGTATGTATTTCATTTTTTAGGGTGAAAGACACAGAGCTGTGGCCTCAAGGTCAAAGCAGTCCATCCCCCAGAGCCAAACACAGAACCAAGTACGTCCACCAGCTAGACCACTTACACTGATCCAAGATTGTACATTATTAACAAATAGTCGATGCACATACATTGCACTATATAGTATACCTCACATGTTCATGCCAATACCATAACCCTAACCTCCATCCATGTACCAATGCAACATCAAAGTGCGCTACGCATGTATAATGCATGTAGCTTCACCAGAAGGCATCCCAGTCTGTTCCTACGTATTACATACACTCCCTCTCTCCTCTCCTACACAGAATGCAAAGGACGCTAAGAGACCTCAACAGACAGATCGACGCTGCTTCTAATAATGCACAAAGCAGTGTATGGGAGGCGTCGCAATTGATCCTAATTGACAGGAGCCTTGGTGAATTAACCCGCACCCTAAACAGTGGCGATGGAGAGGATTGGACGTGCTTTTGTCAGCTCGGTGGCATTGCATCGGTCATGAGGATGTTGGTGGTGTGTCTGGTGGAGCCTCTGACTTGTGCTGGTGCCGGTGGTACGGCTAGAGGATCTGTTCGTAGGAGAGTACTGCCTGACAAGTGAGATGTGGCACTTGTAGACCAAACTTGTGCAAAAATTTTTGCTTGTGGGGTTCAAAAATTCATGCAAAAAAAAAAAAAAAAATAGCACACAATTCTAAGAAATATTTTTTGCGTAATTTTATGTAGATGCATGATTGCACAGTCTGCAGGTATACTGTAAATATTGGTGGTTTTAATTGGTGATGTAATGTATTGCAAAAAACCTTTTTTGCGCAGATTTAATTTGCCAAATTCTCTGCCGATTGCCAAATTGCCAAGTTTGATGTGCCACTAATATTTCGACAATTACAGTTGGTCTTATAAGTAACCATGTCTCCACTTGTGGCTTCATAGAGTTGTCTAGTTGTTGCCATGGTAACTGTGGTCACAAAACCTTCAACAATCCATGCATGCATTATTGTTTTATTTGAGCAGTAACTTATCTTATGAGGTATATACTTGCATGACCAGTTAATATATGTTTAGTCTATTACACCTACATTGAATAAAGCTAACTAAAGTCGATCGAATGTCCTTTTTTTTTTTTTCTTGTCCTCCTTCTCTCTCCAGGACACTACAGCTCTCCATCAGTGTTCTCCGTTCAGCTTGCTCGGGGCACATTGACAATTCTCGTTATCTAGTCCTCTCCAACAAAACTGCCCCTCTCGTTGACCTCTCGTTACAGCTCCTCTCAAACTTGACAGCAAACAATGCCACCGTCTCCTTGACGACTGGAGTGGGTGGGGCTAGTAAATCACAAGCCACACCCACTTGTGGTCCCCTGTTGAATTTCCTTGCATCCATCATTAGCACGCTCACATCGGGACCACTCAAGGAGATGGATCCAACGGAACCTCTCTCCCAGGCTATCACTGATGTGCTCAAGTGAGTAGAATAATGACAATAAGTCTGTAGTGTACATACATGCATACTGGGGAATGTGTGATGCAAGTAAAGTGAAATAATGATACTATAATTATAGCTCCAACTTTTCGTGGCTCAAAAAGTTCGTGAAGAGTCAGTTTTTGTTATTTTGAACTAATTTTTGTGAATCACAATCTCTGAAATTGTATTGCCGAAAAACGGTTTTCGTGGAGAAAATTTTCGTGATTTACGGTCATATCACGAAATTTATGAAATTATTGTGCCACGAAAATTTCAGTAAGTTTGTAGTTAGTGTATGTGCATACATACTGGGGAGAGGAGGTTGGACATGCTTGACCTTTTCGGGATAATTGTGCACTTTTAATCAAATTCTTCTGCATTCACATGAGAACTTTTGTATGTACAATAATATACTGTAGGGATAGCTCAGTGAGTTATGATTCAAAGTGCACAATTATTGCAAAAAGGTCAAGCATGTCTGACCTTCTGGGTTTGACATCTGCAGGTAAAGTCTGGTGTACACTACAGGTGTATATGACACATTGATGCATGCATTGTATAATTATTAGTATTTTATATTGTGTGATGCAAAATGTTGATACAAAATTAGAAAAAAAGTTTCTCTTAAGTATACATTTGATATAGTGAGTTGTTGTGTTTTAGCACTTGCCAATGAATAGTATGTGCCACAGGAAATATTATTGTGAACCAGCCTTGATTAATTGTGGGTTGATTGCAAGACCTAGGTGATCATGTAATTCTATTGTTCTGGTCTTCTAGTTGAGTCCCCCCCTCTCTCTCTTTCTCTCTCTCTCTCTCTCGGCTTTTACTCATTTACCAAAGTTTTCTTACCCTCAGTGATGTTGGTCAGAGTTCCTCTGCATGTGTGATCTAATCAATTTGAGCCATTTTCTCGAAACTTAAATTTGGCTACATGACTTAACTTAATGGTTTTTGTTATTTATAAATGTTTTTGTGTTTGTTTGATTTTTCACGGAATTGTACACTGTGGTGTGTAGGAGAGAGGGAGAGAGAGAGAGAGAGAGAGGTCAGGAGTGTTGATTTATTGGTCTCGTATGCTATGTACGTTAACAGTTGAGGTATGTACTTCTGAGCTGTTCTATTGTGTGGGCATGTGGGAGCCGTGCAGTGAAACACACGCACTGCCAGAGCTAGAGAGAGGAATGTTCCATGTCATTTCCTCAAGCGGGTCTTTGTATAACAGGATTCCCCGAATTCTTCTCTCAAAGGGCACTACTCTCTTTGTAGCCTGCCAACTGAATTATAGCCACTTGGCTTTGGCCTGGTGTGCACCTGCGTGCGGTGTTCTTGTTGAGCGAGCTAATGGGCGTCTTTTGGCAGGCAGGTGACTACTTCCCCTCATGCAGCTACTCCCTGCCTGCAAGCTTTTGGTGGACGTACTTATAAGGACCTGGACTACATTGTGTGTGTTGTATGTATGTATGTATTTTGACTCTGTCGTGGTTTCGTCCAACGTAGCCACAGCTATTTCCTGGATCTCTTTGTATTGTTCTATTTCAACGACTGGTGCTTGGTATCTTATACATCATCCTTGGGACATTTTGTTTGATGGTTTCGGTGAGAGAGAGAGAGAGAGAGTTGTGGTTGGGCATGCTTGTGGGTGCTGCTGGCTCCTCTCTTGCTAAGTGAAATGAGTGGGCGAGGGTTGGTATTCCCTTCTCAATGTAAGCCTCTTGTTAAGACCTGCTGTGACTTGTCTTGTTGTGGGTAGGCGCTACAGGAGTTGGGTACAAGTGGACGTGATGTGCTTATGGATACGTATTTTTTATTTGTGTATTGGTGATGTTTTCCAGATGGTTATGGTGTGGAGGTAGAGTAGATGGGTTTTCAGAAACGGGTTTGTTAGTCCCCCCCCCCTTCTCTCTCCTCCACGCTCTCTCTCTCTCTCTCTCTCTCTCTCTCTCTCTCTCTGCACATGTGCACACACATACACACATGCACACACACATACACACATACACACACACACACACACACACAGCTACATGGTAAGCATTGGTCTCTTTGATAAACTTGGTACTTTCTTCAACACTCTCACTGGACCCATTGAAGATGGTGCTGTAATACAACTAGTCCTTGGAGGACTCAATCTCTTAGTAGCCTTCACTGCTTATCTGCACACAAGGTAAATTTTTTATATTGGGTGAGTTTGGACTGGCAAGTAGGTTTTGTGTATGTATGTATGTATGTATGTATGTATGTGTGCTTGCCATTGCTTAGCAACCAAAGTTTTTATAGGCTAATTGCTGGTTACTGGATGGGTAGAGGTGACAATAGAATAGCTAGGGGTCACAGGGGGTCAATGGCAAACAAGCTAGTTGCATGCACTTCAACTGAGGGGCACTCGACCATGCATCGAGTGCCCCTCACTTAAGGATCATGCAACTATTATATGACAGTTGTACATGTATATATATATGGATGCATAATGAAATTCATTACCTTCACTAATTAGAATTCTGATAAATTGATTTTTAGTAACTTCTAGCTAGTGATTATCGTTAGCAAGATTACATTATCATTTTTTAAATGCCTCTTTGGAAGGTTGACATCACCTGGCTGTAAATAAATAAACTTGTATAGGAAGTTTTGCTCTTTAGACAGACTCCTTTGCTTATCTCTAGATATACATGCACTTAACATGGTTGCAACAAAAGATTGATGTAAGGTGGTGGTTGTTTTTTGTTTACCATCTGTGTGTGTATTTAGGTATGGCACACTTGTTTGTGTGTTTGGAAGAACATGCTGGTCATGTATTTGCCTCTTGTGGGTCATGCCCTTTACATGCAGGCCTTGAGGTCTGGTTTGGAAGCTATCTAGTGTCTATGAATAGTAGTGTATACTGCTATTCTCTGCTCCAATGCCTGTGAGCTCTAGTAGAGCATACAATCGACTGAAATTTAAAAGACCTGGGTTTGAATCCCAGCTGGATGGGGGGTGGTAGTGGTTGTCAATCTGTACAAAAATAACTACAAAAACACAAAAGCATAAAATGTTCTCAGTTGCAGCATTGTGATAACTATTTGCTAGTCAATGTATAGTATATATATTTTTTAAAAGAATTTTTTTTTTGTTCCATATTTAGTGTTATGTATGATACTGTTTAGCTAGTAATTTTTGAGGTGTAAAACTTTTCGCAGTTATATTTTCAAGGTTCAAACAATCCCACCCCATATATTGCAATGCGATCACATTTTTTTTTTGCGGATTGTTGGCGATCTACCAAAACCGCAAAATTTATGCAGCAGAATCTCGATTATCCAAACAGAGCTGGAAGGCCAAATATCAGTTAATTAAAACAAATCTGAACCCACTCTCTTCGAGCTTATTCAAGTTTGATTGAAGAAAAATACAATCTACCAAGTGTTCTGAGATGCTAAAGAGTTAGTAAAATTATGATGGCTACTGCTAGAGTGGCAAAAACAAGCGTAATTTTATCGCTTCAGTTATCCAAACAAATTCGGTTTTCTGAACGCTGGAAATTAGCCTGTGCCTCGAGTTGTTCGGATAATCGATGTTCTATTGTAATCCTTGAAAATTTTACTGTATATGTAACCATCAGAGTGGTGGACGTTTTTTCAAAGAAACCATTCGAGGATCCAACTCTGTTGACTACCGTACTGAGACAGACGGAGCTCATGGGTCTGATGCAGCTCCTCTACGCCATTCTCCTTCACGGAGGTCCTCCGCGTCACTCATCCACCCCTCCCCTCCTCTCCCAGCCCACCGTTGCCATAGCAACAGCTGCCGTGAAGGCAGTCAATAATTGTGCCATACTTGATCTGAGAATGGTCCAGGTATGTTGTTGTTAATATTATAGTCAAATGAGGAAATAGTTTGGTTAGTGTGTTTTTGGTTTGGGCTATCAATTAAGTCTCTTTATTGACCCCTGGTTAATTGCATTCTAATTACATGTGACCACAAATATACACCTGCTTGCATGCATGCTGGGTCAGCAGGTTCACACACTCTATATAGCCCAGCATATATACATGTACAGAGCAACTTTGTTGCCTGCAACATGTTTGTTATTGGTGTACAAAGTTAATAATATTTGCCAATAGTAAATGGAATTTTTCTCTTACCCCCTCCTAAAAACAACAAGAAGGCAAGTTATAATATCTTGATAAACTTATAAACCAGATAGCTTCAGAGGTATACCTATATACTACGTAGACATAACCAGCAGACACAATACCTTATGTATGCAATCGTATGTATGTATGTGTGTGTGTGTGTGTGTGTGTGTGTGTGTGTGTGTTATAACAGGCATGTCTTGGAGCTGAAGGCATCTCTTTGGAGTTCCGTCACATTGTTAGCTACTTGCTTTGGTAAGTATAATGCATAGTAATAGCACCCTAACAAGTTCTGTGTAAACAACCCTGTGTGTGTGTGTATGTGTGTGTGTGTGTGTGTGTGTGTGTGTGTGGGGTGAGTAAGGCTGAGTGAACTCTTGTGTGTTGTGATGTCACTCTGGGTCACATTTTTCTTCTGAATTTTATTTTTAACCAACAGCTCAATAAGACCTTTGAACTCTTGATTAACTGTAGTGGTTTTTTCAAACCATCAATTTCAGTTCTAACCAGCCCAAACAAAATACCATAGAAATCCTGTGTTACACAGGAGCTCCTTTTTTGACTTCATCTTTCAAAGCAACTATTAAAGCTCTTTCTTTAGACAATGATTGCGAAGAGTTGCTATAGTGGCTATTATTTGCAGTGAACTATTGAAGTCTAGGTATGTGAAGATCATCTAAATGTGCACTACACGAGTTAGCCCTTTTCCCTAGTTTGAAGAAAATCGAAAAGTTGCACTTTAATTTACATAACTAGTTTGTTGCCATGGTGCAATATGGTGTGCCATTCATGGATGTGTTTCACCGTTGCCAAAAGTAGCTCGTGTCTCCAATCAGTTTGAATGAGGTAGAGCATTCCTCGACAAATTTTGTCAGACGTGTGTATAATAGTGACAATATAATACCATTGATCACACTGCATGAGACACACATAACACACACACACACACACACACACACACACACACACACCTGCAGTGATTAGAACATGATTCATTATGCATAATGTTCTTATCTACTAGTATGTTATAATGTACGTCTGCAAGTACTTCCCTACTAATATAAGTAATCTATACTTGTTAAAGGAACTGTGTCACTATAATTACACTAAGCACTGTTTTGTTACCTAAAATTAAATACAGCTTATGCCCATGCAAGCAAGCACACTCGATGATGCAATATTATGCATGTTCTATGATCTTTTGTGATGTTTTTTTTTGTTTTGTTTCTACTGTGATCTGGGTACTACGTTCGGATACAAGCTCCGTGTACGCACGTGTATTGCGCTTTTGTCAACAAAAAATGTCACAATCACTCGCTTTAAATTCTGAGTTCTGTTTCATATCACATTTTCCATCAGCATGTGTATTATAGTTAGTTCACCATTAATAATTATATATTTATTATTTTATACTGGTATATATGGTGTATTAATTAAACACACATGCTTTAAATTCTGAGTTCTGTTTGATATCACATTTTCTATCAGCGTGTGTATTGTAGATATAGTTCACAATTAAAGTCATGCAGTGACTTGTATGGTATATTAATCATACACTCATGCATGCAGCATATTCATTAATACTGCACAATCAGGCCTGAGTCTACATCACCCTAACTGTTGTTCAGTTCGTTTAACATGCACCAAAACATTTGCAAACATGTCTAGGTATTGTTCACACAACCAACATACTTCCCTTCTCCATGAGCTAATCTTAGCAGTTGGCTACTTCTGTGTCTTAAACCACGAAAACCAGGTACAAGTATCAAAAATGTATCAACAGTTGATTTCTTTTGTGTGTGTTTGTATGTCTGCATGGTTTAATTGTTGAGATGAGGGGTTATGGTGCATGCCTCATGTTAGAGCAATCACTTTGTTTGCATGCTTGGTTTTTGATAGGGAACATTTTGTATACGTACGTGCATAGTATTTTGCTGTTGTTTTCTTGATGTGCGTGTGCGTGTGCATAAGTACTTTGTAACTAAAATTTTTTAAGCTTTGCTTGTCTGCATTTCATAATGTACAAGTAAAGGGATTTCCTCCTCACTAAATCTGAGATGGCCCAAGTCAATTTTTATTCTCTTTTTTTTTTTTTTTTTTCATTTTTTTCCTTTTTTTTTTTCTTTTCTTTTTTTCTTTTTTTTTTTGGCTCTGCAGGTTTTCTTGCAGTNTGTTTCACTTTCATCTGACTGGTATGTTTTTGTTATAGCATATAATGTAATACCTACCCTATGCATATAAGTTAGGGACTCTTAGTAAAGATTAGACTGTTTGAATTTTCATATGTACATATATGAAATAAACAAGCTTGAAGCAGCAACAATATGCCTATCTTTTATAGCGAGTTCATTAAAATTTGAATACTTGAAGGCTGTTGGAAGACACCAACACTCAGCTGTTGATTTCACTAGCACAAATTGTGCAAGAACAATAGCTCTTGTACGCTGCGTGTTGGCCTGAATTGCACACTTGTATTCCAACTGTATGCTTTGTTCGGGTATATTTACTTTGAACATTCAATTGTAAGAGAGCAGAAAAAACAAGGCTGTCACCTTGTGTCCAGAACACTGAGATAGTGGTCATTATACAAATTAGTCCGTTTTCAAGTTACTGTCAATTTCTGTAGAGGATGTTTGTTTTTCTAAATTGTTTGCTGACAATTTCTATAATTAGTCTAAGATCTGCGTGTGTGTGTGTGTGTGTGTGTGTCTGTGTGTGTGTGTGTGAAGCTTAAAACCTGCTGTTGCTTAGGTAGCCATGTTAATCATGCCACTCCCTGATGTACTCTTGTTTCATTATTGTGTAAGGCACTTAATTTCTGAGAAGCAGAAAAATTGTCTCTAGATTTTGACCCCAAAAAATGCATACCAACAAAAATATAATTTTGTATTAATTTTTAACAATGATAATTAATTGCTTGATCGAAGATTTTGTATTTTAAGTAGGTGTCTTAGTGTACGTATATATATTTATGTGTGTGTGTGTGTGTGTGTGTGTGTGTGTGTTTTCAAGCTATCCATCTAATCTCACCTATAGCAACATATGGTGGCCGGATGCGACTATAACTCAATAACAATTATACAAATGGGTAATTTGTTCTCGTGTCTTTTAATTATTATCTCCATTTGTTTGTTTAACTTACGGAACAAACAGCCTCAATGGAGCAGACATCCACACACACCACTCTGGCTCTATTCAACTACGACACTCATTTCTCGGTATAATTAAGTTATCACCTTATGTGATAAAGGTCAGACTAGGTACAATTTGACTTGATGTAAAGATGTTCTTCATCACCTGTTTGCACACAACCAAGAAAAGTTAATATCTATGCAATTGAAGGGCTCAGAAGTAACCCAGAATGAAATATGGGAAATTGTCCAAAAAGCCCAAAAAATTAATAAAAATGATACACTCCCCTCTACCAAATTGACCAAAATTTTAATTTACTAAATGATCTCCAGCTCTTGAAATGAATTTTAAGAGTATTCCTGTTTAAGGGGTGTGAAATCAGGGATTTGTGGGTTAGACCACTTTGCTTCTGAGCCCTTCAATTATATTAAAATACAAATCGATCCTTTTATGAATGAAGTCAATATTAGTTCCTTTTATACATTTGTATGCGTTCTGATGCAGTTTTTTTTTTGTTTTTTTTTTCAGAATTTGGTTTTAAAGTTTCAAGCTTTTTCTCCAACTGCAGCAATAAACATATCATTATCCTTCTCCATGTTGCATGCATGCATGGGTTGTTCTCATTTTTAGCTTCCATGTACCTACTGTAGTTCATACGCTACGCATCCAAGTCCAGCATTCACAGCAACCCTATATAGCTGTCCTCTCAACCTCATTCCCAGGCTCTTTTTCTTTGACCTTACACACATGGTAAAGAATGGGTGAGTGTGGAGTGAATGGTCAAAGGGGAGAGCTTGGGAACGAGGCTAACGCGTGTTCCTCTGTCACGGTACGTCTGTTCCACAGCTGTTGGTATGCTAGTGAAATGTTAGCACACACTGTGCCACTCTCTAACGTCAGCTGCTAATACACGGTGTGTCGCTGCATTCAATTAGGAGCATTCCCATGGCATTGCACGATTCATTGTAATAAGAGAGAGTTGAGTACATAAATAAATGAAATGTCATTGGAAAAAAAACCCTTAAATCTAGCTGGGATTCGAACTCAGGTCTTTCAAACACATGCAGGTTGGCATCTTTATATCTGCCTGTAAAATGTAGTACAAGACTTTACGTATTCAAAATCAAGAAGACACCACAAGTTTAATTTTTAATGCAATGCAGTGCTTAAAATTAAGAAAGCTATTTTGTTATGCATGTTCATTGTGTAGTTTAAAATGCTACATTCATGGATGCACTGTTTGTTGTAACAGTGTCGTCAATTTTAATTAATTTTAATGAGATTCATAAGGTCACCTATGCAAGAAAGAATTATTATGCAATATGTATGTTTGTCGGTGCAGCTCTCATAGTAGTGTGTGTGTGTGGTATATAGTAGTTATAGATAGTTACTGTGGTGATGAGAAAGTTGCTAGAGTGCAGTGTACCTTGTGTAAACATCGAGGAGAATTTCTCACTCAATTAGAGACCATGTGTATGCTACCTCTGGCTTCTGATGTAGAGATGGCTTTGGAGCTGTTTGTGTGTGTTTGTGTGTGTATGCCTCTTTATGTATTTTTGTCAGAGTGTGTGTTTGTGTTAGAAGTTGCTAAGAGATGAGTGGACATTTAAGAAGTGCTTGTAACTGATTTGTATTCATTATGTTTTATATACATGTCTCTTTGTAAAGAATTTTAGGTATATAGTAGATATAGCTATAGTATGATGTGATTTTTATTGAGACTTCCAACAAAGTAGTTGTATGTTTTCAAGTAATGTGTTCACCCTTCTGCAATTGTGTGTGTGTGTGGGTGTGTGTGTGTGTGTGTGTGTGTGTGCGTGTGTGTGTGTGTGTGGGCTCCTAGACATTGAAGGCTACATGCAAGAATTGATATATTATTCAATTGCAGTGGGTGTTTTATTTCATTGCAACTACAACTACAAGTCTGCCTGAAAAGTGAAACCTTTCACTTTATCACAGACACACATACACGCACATGTGCCATCAATCCCTAGACAGCTGCTAGCTAAAGAATTTGACATTGCCTCGAAATTTTTCGAGGGTGTTTTCAAAAAAAGCTTTCACCTTGTTCTGCCATGTAAGTGACAATAGATCAAAGAAGCACCATACAATGATAATGCTCGTTGGCCACCACAGAACTATGCCATTTTCAAAAAGTAAAACTACCAAGAGTCTTCTAGAGGTTTAGTTGTGTTGTGTGTGTGCATGTGTGTGTGTGTGTATGTGTGTGTGTGTGTGTGTGTGTGTGTGTGTGTGTGACTGTGGACACAGTATATAATAATATGCATGGATGATAATTAGCTTGAGCTTTTTAGATTAAATTCCTCTGTTGTCACTAATGGCTTGGTAATTACTATATTGGATGGCGTATAATAATACGAAGGCTAATATGCAAACATGGAAACCATGTAGTGTGTGATGTACACTACATAGCCAGGCAGCTGTGCGAGTATGAGAAAGGCAAAACCCCAAAACTTTCAATTGCTTTTATAGAATAATAATTATATATTAATAAAATTTTGACAAAGTGATCTATTGTACACGTGTTTCACTTCCTTTTCATTTTGATTTTTGTACTCAAAATCATTGCAGTGTTCCAAAAAAACAGAGAGAGAGAGAGAGAGAGAGAGAGAGAGAGAGAGAGAGAGAGAGAGAGAAAAGAGAGAAAAGAGAGCGCTAGCTGGCTTTGCGCACCACTTCTCTTCATAAGAATAACTTTAAATAAATTATTAGTGAACAGATGGTGAGTGCATGACACAAACACGCTATGGTATGTCTTTTCAAGTGCCAAGAATCCGGTCTCTAACTTCCCCTTTCTCACAGGAAACAGCGTTGCCAAGAAGCGTTCCAGTTAGCCATGTAGTTGACGTGTGCTTGTCTTGTTTGTACTTAACTTGCAGCCAGTGCATGCGATTGCTTGGATAATTTAAAGTCAACATCATGCAAGCCTTTTTGGTATGCACATACTATTGTAGCTGACCTCACACAAGATATTTTTTTTTGTTTATGTTTACTGCGCTGGAGTGTACTTGCTTATGTTATATGTAGTTTTTGATCAGCTGGAGTCAGCTAGCCTTAAAAATATCTTGAAGTTAACACCCACACCTTTTTGGTAAACATAACCTTGTAGCACACCTCATGGATCGAGGATTTATTGTAATTTTTGTTAGGTTTATATACTGCACTGAAATGTACTTGCTGAGCTTTTGATAAATTTCTAGTCAGCCTTAAAATAAGCTTCAGCATGGATTCTTTCTGAGCTTCTGTATTAGTGGTTTATATACTGCACTGAAATGTACTTTTGATAAATTTCTAGTTAGCCTTAAAATAAGTTTCTGCATGGGTTCTTTTCAAGCTTCTGTGTTATTGGTTTGATATTGACTCTGCCCTACATAGACCTATCAATTGCCATTGGTAGTAATGGAAATCAGCATTCTTTCACACAAAGTAGACAGTGGGCCTCTACACGTGTAGCAATTGTATGGCACTGATGTTTGGTTGATGCTCGATAGAAGAATGGCTTTTCATGCTCGACTATTGAAATTCTGTTGTTGCTCTATGGCTTGTATATATCTTTGAGGTCAGTTGCACACACACACACACACACACATACACACACACACACACACACACTAAGATGAGAGAGTTGTATAATGATCTTTAGTCATTTTGTATCAATTGATGCTTCTACATTGCAGCTATATAGTTGCAGCTGGTACACTTGACAAATTCTTCCTCTAGTTGGTGTTTAGACTTGTTTTGTTTGCTTGCTTTTATTTTTCTCTGTTTTTTGTTGTTTTTTTTTTAATTTATATTGTGGACAATGACCAATTATTTAATACTGGGCTGTATTCTCATCTCTCCCTCTCTTTGCATATGGTTTCACTAGTCACTGTAACAATAGCAACAACAACATTACCATAGAAACAGTGTGGTACACGTGGTTTGAGCCATTTCCCTCACTCTCTCTCCTTTGCTCTCACAAAAAGAAGCTCACCCCATCCAACTAACCAAAATGCAGCCTCAAAAGAGCCAGCTCCTCTTTTTTAGCTTCCATCTTTATTAACCCTGGTTGCTCCCTCTCTCACCCTTACTCTTGGCTTGGCCACACTTAACACTGTTCTTCATTGGATGACTCACAAGGACAATTAACCATAAACCACATCATCTGGAGCTTGGTGTCAAAAAAAATTGCCCCATCTTCAAACCCATACATACGCTAGTAGTGGCCAATAATAAGTAATATTGTTCCTCTTTCAGCCTGTTAGCTTGCAATTTCAAGACTAGTATGAAATCAATATAATATTCATGTGGGAATTGGCAATTTAACATTTCTGGTGTAATATTATGTAACGTTTATCATCTATGGAATATCACATTACTCTCTCTCCATCACCAGTGTGTATTATGTGAGTCTACAAGTCACAGCAACAATTTATGTTCCTCCTTCAAGCTTTTAACTTAAGTGACTGCCTTGGTTACCATTTAAATTGCCTTGGGAAACAGTTCCACTCTCTTAAGATTTTCCTCGTCCGCATACCAGTGGTGCAAGCACATCTTATAGCTCAGCACCCAAGAGATTTACTCTTCCTCCGAAAGCTTTTAGCCAGAAATGGACTAATTACTCTTGTTTATTTGTCTTGGGAACTTGAGTGGCACCACGTTTCCCAAAGCACTTAAACCCATCACTGAAATGAGTATGGTTCCTCTTCCTCTGCTAACCTCGAGTTGCATCCCTCACGAAAAAAGCTTTTAGACAAAATGGACGCCACAACTCTTCACAATTGCCTTGGGAACTGTGTCCATTATCCACTGCATTCCCACATAAACAGATCACAGCCTTTCTGGAGTGAAACGGAGTAGCCACAAAAGTGTGTCCTTAAAAAAAATCCACACACAACCTTCAACATCCAATCTCTGCATCAAGGCGTTGCCCAGACGAAATGAAATACCCTCGCCCAAAGATTCTATCCCATATATTTCATACATACATACATACATACAACCTTGATCTATCTATGTAGGTGACAATTGAGTGTTCCCACACGCATACCGTAGTGGATGGAAAAACCCATTCGATCGAGAGATAGCATCATCAAACGCTTCTCTCATCCTCCTCCTTCACGTTTTCAAACCAAAGTGGAAACCTCGACAGCCATCGTAATTGAGTCTACAGCTCCTCACTGCTCCCACCTCCCCACACACACATACCAGGAGTGGGTGAGCAACTCACCTGGCTCCTACAGGTCACATTTTCACTGCAAACTGAGCTTTGGAGCACCTGTCACGACTCACACAGTGGTGGTGGTATCACAACACTTGAATGCCAACTTAATTGTTCTGGGCGCAGGCTTTTTTACCCCTACCCCCAGCACCCACACGCCTACATGCTTGAAACAACCGTCTTTTGACCTCAACTCTCACTCCCAGGCTGGCTCTTTCAAGTTGAAGCAGTCTGCAGCTGCCCATGACTCACAGTATCGTGGGCTCAGCCTACTTTGCTATGTAACAATTGGTTATTACTCTACTCCAGTGACTCAGACATTCATTGCTACGCCCACGTGTCAAGCACATGCCACACATTGCCTTACCTGCTACTCATTATGCATACAAGGTATGCATAATTTATTCAATTAAGACAAGAGTACTTTTTTGTCGTGTGTTTGTTTTTCTTCATACCCACACACACACACACGCACACGTACATATTGTGGTCCACTTGAAAACAATGGGTTGGGAGAGAAGAGACAACCTCAGAAATTCAACTCCCACTAGATTTAAATTTTGAACTAGCCATGATGAACAATGACAGCCTAACCAAATATAAACAATGCTTGCACCACATCACAGATTGTAGTTTTCTGCATGAAGCTAATTTGTGCATATGCATACATATATTTCTACATGAGTTAAATCAGAGTGAAAAAAATCTTGAATTCTAGCTGGGATTTGAACCCCAAGTTTTCCAAATTTTAGTCAAACCACTGAGTTACTAGAACTCATAGGCATTGGAACAGAGAATAGTAGTATAATTATATGCCTACTATTCATATAATAGGCACTAGTCAACTTCCTGAACTTTCTTACACGTATAAGGAGATATTTTTCCAGCTACTATGATATAATTCTGCTGTTGGGTCCAGCCAGTCTGGATGACAATTGTATATCATGCAGTGACAGGAAAACAAGTCAGCCAACCTACACATTAGCTCACATGGTTGCATTGATTCCTCTAATCTGTGAAGGTTTCCTGATAAATGCTGCGGTTGGTGTGAGGATAGTAAGATACGGTCTTAATGGTTTTAGCCCACACTGAGATGAAATCACTCCCACCTACCTCTACACCTACCGTCAGATTGTCTGGAATTGTACTTTGTGATTTGTCCTTGGTTTGTTTTGTGTGTGTGTGTGTATTTTTTTTCCCCATTCTCAAGCCTTTCTTACCTCTCTCTCATCCATGACCTCTTTATCCAGGAAGTCAGTGGTGTATGGGATGAGAGGAAGCTAAAAAGGGAGGAAGCAGGGTCAAGAATGGGTTCAAAAATGCCCACAAATCATGCTAATTAGAGATACATAGGGAAGGCAATTATCATGTAGGCGTATACATGCTGTGTGATCATTTGTTTCATGTCTCTTACCAATGGAAGCTACTAGTGTGCTGATCTCAGCGCTTGTGTGCAAGAACGAGTGATTCATAGCTACAATCTCATATATACGTCCGACACCCCATTGTACCATGCAGTAACACAACCCCATGTGCACATGACATTGTGTGTGTGTTGTGGACAATGACCACCTCAACCAGTAAAACCAGTTAGAGGTCTGCTTGACCAAAGACTAGGGCCGAGGAAGGTCACTCTAAATTGAATTTGGTGCACAATTCAATTGTATGAGTCACCACCATGCCTACCTGTATGCACGACAATGAACTGTACCTTTGTTCTCAAAGTGTCTTGTATTTTCACGAGTGACCTTATGCCTGGTCTGTGGTATGTAGGTAGTGTGAGTGCTGTTTTCCAACAGTTCCTGTTCATTGTTTTGCCTTGTGAAGAACGTCTGTGTGTGTGTTTGAAACATGTAGGCAGAATGATTTTCGTGTTACATACATTATTCTCTATGTATTCACTGTAACAGTTGTGAGAAGGATGAGTTTTTTCCATTATTAAATTTTTATCATGCAAGTCACTCTGTATTTCTGTATAAATGTTAGGGTGTTTTTTTTTATTATTGGTTAATGACTCTCTCTCTCTCTCTCTCTCTCTCTCTCTCTCTCTCTCTCATACTCAGATTGTTCGGCATCAAGTGTTCTGCTTGTCACGAAACCATTGCAGATACTGACTTTGTAATGAGAGCAAAAACCCAGGTAATTAATACCATTTCACTTTATTATCATCCTCATTGAGCTCTTTCAATATTAAGACCTTATGCACAATAATTATTGTATTTTAGCTTGTTTTTATTTTTGCAGTGATTACACTAATCATATTCATATATGCTTCCCTTATCTTGTAATGCTCTAGTCTATGGAACTAGAACCTTTTTCTACCCCTAGCTAGCATGCCAAGGTATAGCTCTATTGACTAGCAGTGCTTTTACATGTGGCTATTGTTGATACTTTGTGGCTCACAACTCACTGACACCACACAAGGTTGTGAATACAGTTTTGAATAGGCATTTATTACTTGAGCTTCGTGAACGCGAGTTTCAAATATGATCTGGCTCAGTTTTTATTTTCCCACCAGCTTCAGTTTTTGTTGTGGTGTGCGTCTCTCTCTGCATGAGTAGTTTTTGTCCACGCTTGGTTGATCGTTGGGCAACGGTCAATTAACCATTGGTCAGTGCAATGGGTTCCTTGCCATCTGTCCATGTAGACTACACATGTACATTTACATGTGCATGTGGACATGAAAAACCATTAGAAAAAATCTTAAGATCTATTGTTGGGATTCAAATCCAGGTCTTTCGAATTCTAGTCGAATGCTCTTACCACTGAGCTATTAGAACTCACTGGCATTGGAGCAGAGACTAGTATAGTACTGTATAATATTATTTTACCATTAATTTTATAGATACATGTACATGTATATTGCATGCACATTGCTTCATAAATATTATGTCTCTAGTCGATAGAAATGAGAAATTTTCAGGCTACAGAATAGCTCATTTGTTTCAGACTTGTCACCTTTTCCCACAAAGCTCTGGCTTTTCTTTGTGCTCCTTTTTGTGACTTGCCTGGAGTTTGAGAAAACACCAGTTTAGCCATTGATTGATCTGACCTTTTCATGATCATCTTTAGATTGAGAGAGAGAAAAGAGTTCACCGCATGTTTAGTGAAAGGCTGAAAGATGTGACAAGTTCTTTTGTTTTCTTTGCACTTGTTGAATGCTTTCCACACTATAGATACTAGCTCTGCATTGCTTCAAAAACTCTGAGAAATGTTGACACACACACACACGCCACTGAATGGCTAACTGGGCCATGTATTGCTCACTTGATATGTATTATTGAAAGAGCCAAAGTTGGAACTCAAGGGACAATACTGTATATTTCTCAAGACTTTTTTCATTTTCACTGCTGAATGTACAAGTAGAACCCACCCACCTTTTTTGTAACAAAAGAAAGACCTAGCCTCGTTCCTAGACTCTCTCCCCATGAGGAGAGACCATGCGATGCTACGTGCTAGCTACATGTATATACTCACTTACCAGTTGGCGACCCAAGTCTCTCTTGTTGCTTGAGGGTGTCAAAGTCGTATTTGCAGAAGAGCTTGCCATTGCTCACTCCAAATTGCTCGCCGGGAGTGAGTTGCTTTTCGCACGTCGAGCAGCAGAAACATTTCATGTGAAACACCTGTGTTTCAGCAAATGTATGTGAGTGTATGAGAAGATGTGTGTAACAATAATAGCAATTTTTGTAAAAAAAATCACTAGTTTTTGTCTACTTGTACATTCAGCAGTGAAAATGAAAAAAGTCTTGAGAAATATACAGTATTGTCCCTTGAGTTCCAACTTTGGCTCTTTCAATAATACATATCAAGNTATACAGTTCCTTTCCTCGTCTTTGAAACTTAGAGGGTATGTGTAGATTATGTAACGCAGTACAACAACGACAGGTGCGTCCGGGACAGGAGAATGTACTTAAGTACAACGCTATATGCATTACCATCTCATTGTGTCTAGACCTCTCCCTTCCTTTCTCAGGGTCCAATACACAACATACAAAATCTGAAGTCACACACACACACATACACACACACACACACACACACTGACTGGGAGCGATTGAGTGAGTGCATGAGAGAGAGAAAGTGCCGGTGGGTAACTTTAAGGAAATGAGGAAATGATCTTACAAGTATAAATTGACATTTTCTTATAACCTATAATAATACAGTACAATACTCATACTATGGTTATAATATTTATGATAGAATACTTTTGAGTTTTTCAAAGTTGACCACAACAAATGGGTACCCAACGAGTAAGTGGGATATGATCTTACACACAGAACAAACTCAGCCTTCTTTTATGTTCGTATTACCAACCTTCTTATTCTCTTCTAAGGCGCTAGCTAATAGCTACCAGTTTGAGATCATTGTGCTTTATGAGAGACTTCGTGGGGCCACATTCTGTTCCTTTTTCTACATCGTGAAATTTAATCATCGTACGAGAGTAGGTTTTCGTAACGATAATATTTTTATAATGAAAGTAGCCAGTCTGTTTATTTGTCGGACTAATGGGATTGAATGTGGACTAAAAGATCGAGTCTTGTTTGTATGCTTTGCAAGACCATACGGAAAAACAAACAATTCTATATTGAGTGGACGTCATTGCAGCTAGTGGAATATAAGATTAAGCATGCTTTACAAGGCTATACAGAACAGCAAATCGATATTGAGCAAATTTCGTCACATATGAGGGTATACATGTTAAGCTCATAGTGTGTGTGCAACGCATAATGATCAATACAAGCCTCGACGTATGTAGTTTCTTGCTTTTATGTGCGTGTGTGTGTGTGTGTGTGTGTGTGTGTGTGTGTGTGTCTGTGCAAAATCACCTGAGTGTGATGACATAGAGTAGTATATGGATGATATGTGCATTTTGACAACGATAACCATCATCCGCTTTCTCGAGATTTGTAAACCGATCCCTACCTCGCTTGAGCAGTGATAGGGTTATCAGGTAACACAATACACCCTGTTTGTATTACACACACATACATACATACATACACACACACACATACATACATACATACATACGTATATATATATATATATATATATATACACACACATAGTCCTGATGTACTATTGTAGTCTCTATGACAACTCTCATACCATGTTGTGCCGATATATATATACAGCGGCTGGGATATATCATAGCAAGAAAAACTTGGAACTTGTAGCAAACACAACACCGACAAGAAAGAATGTATCGTACAAATCTCCTTATATATATACACACCAACACATGCATATACATTGAATACTAAGGTCACTCTTCTTCATAATAAAAAATATTTTTATAATAGCCAATTTCACCATAAATATATACACACCTCGTAATAACAAGTTTTACTAACTTCAATTTCACCAAAATACATACACACGTCACATTAATAACTGTTTTACTAACTTATGCAGTCAATTTTACCACACATACACACCTCATAATAGCAACAGGCTTTACTAACCCACACCATGTACAACCCCACCACCCACAAGCTAGTGGATGCACTCACCTCATATAATCTTTCCTGCAATAGGGGAGACCATCTTTAATAAAACAGGTGCAGCTTTCGTCGAGAATTTGTTGACACTCAGCACAGGTGAGGCAGCTGGCGTGCCACTCAAGGTTGGGGGAGACTCTGAGACGAAAGTCATCCTCGATGACCTTTTTGCAGCCGAAACAAATCTTGAGGGCAGCAGTTGGCGAGTTGTTTTCGCTATGACTGGAATCTGTGTGTGTGTGTGTGTGTGTGTGTGTGTGTGTGTGAAGAATTGAAGATGATGTGTACATATGTATGCCACAAAGCAATTTACTGTTCAGTGACAGAGAGTTAAAAAAGAAATTACACTATTCAAATGATATGCATTTGCATTATAAGAAGATGTACACACTTTGTATTTCTTAAGTTCACAGAAGGGGGACTGAGCTTTTTTTTTTTGGCAGCTAGAAAGATCACTACACAAAGACTCTTATGTATGTACAGTATTATTGTGGCAGCGTACTGTATTTTCAGTTGCACACATACAACCACAAGTACAGCTGCAGAGCAGAATGCACAGCCCACCCGCAAGTCAAGCCTTGGTTACCCCAATGCAAACAGAGGCCACACCATAACACACTCTCTAGCAGTAAGTGTGGTGTTTGTCTTTCTCAGAGTGAAGGTTTGGGGCTTTGCACACACACACAAACACACATGGTATGATGCAGACTGCAGATAAGGCCACCTCCACCCACGCCCAATCAAGGGCAGTCTCTCTCTTTCATGTCACGAGAACTATTGCTGTGTCAAGCCAGGCTATTCAAAGAACATTGAGATTTTTTGTCAGCCAGCCAATTCAAGAGTCTGTCAGTTGAATTGGAAAAAAAATCAAGACAATGAAACAGGTGAATGCATGCACCCATCAATAAAAGTATACTATTTCAAACTTGCTAATACTTAACACTGGCTAAAATCATTTCTTTAGTGTGATACAATGCATAAAAACTATTATTAATGAGCTCACTCCTTCAAGATTACCCCTAGCGGTATATACTATGTCAACATGGGAGGGAGCTATATATATGGAGAGGAGGGTCAGGTATGATGATCAGAGACAGCTGTGAGAAAGAAATTGAGCCTAAGCTAAACAAATCTGGCCTATACTCATGCAGGGTGCAGAGAATTCAATTAGGCTGGTGTGTGGCAAAGCAAATACATCAGTGAGAAATTGAGCTGGTTGTATGCATAGGCAGAGCACCCTGAACCATAGCTATCTATACAAAGAGTCACAAGCATATTATATAAATGCAACACTATGCATATGCAGGTATCTACTATAGAGGATGACAAACATCAGTTTGGGCTTGCTTGAAGTCGTAACATACAACAAAATATAGCAATAATTGACAGTAGGACACTTCAGTCTCTGCATGCTTGCATTGGTGCATTGGTACATTGGTGCATTGGTGCATCCATGCATGCACTCTCTCAAGCTAACCTTGGATACATGTAATTATCAGTTACTTACTGCCTTTCAAGGTTTTTGAATGTTGTTCACCTCTGTGAAGGGAACATGCATTGACAAGTAAGAACAGCACATCGTACAGCCACATGACTTGATTGCCCTGCCATTATATGTGTTGGCTACATTTTATATACTTGAAGATTATGTCTGGACAGGCCTAGGTTGTAAGCTTGTATAGCTGCATGGCTACACCAAGAAAGCTAGGGACATACATACATGGTCTTTTTTTTTTACAATATTCGAGATGCATGATCGACTGTGTGTGTGCTGTGGGGTCTCATTAAGCATGCATATATACATACTTTGCGCGAAGGTATATACGTTGTATAATGCACGCATGCTTGAACATAGCATACACAGTGCATGCACCTACACACGTGGAAGCACAAACTGTGTACACATACATACACACGCACACACATGCAGATTAATCATGCACTGAGTAACTCGTATACACAAGATGCACATGCACACACACACATGCATGCACACACCAAAAAATCGATACATGTTACAATGCTAAAAATGACGAAAATAGACACACTATGTACTCAGTTAATAGCAGGCATAACTCTTCTCAAGAAGGTATATATTCTAGTTCAGATGTTTAACCAAGCAAAACAAACAAAGGGGAAACAAGGAGAGAAAAATTTGTTCAGTGTGCTAAGCCTCTAATCCTTTTCTCACAAGTTTAAAACAGACATGCAGTGAGTGTTGAGAAATGGACACTTGCCACGACAATGATCAGATGGCAGACACACACACGCACACAGCAATATAGTGTCATGAAACACACTGTTCACACACACATACACCATGCAGTGCACACTCAGCAGACTGAGTGACCCTAGTACATACGTACAAATAAAAATCTCAACATACATCAGTACAACTAACACATGCACACACACACACACACACATATATATATATAACATACTACTTTATACAATTCAATAGTGTCCCTGTATATTATACAGGTATTGCTACAACACAAAAGGGAGTGACTTGACAACACTCACATGGAGCCAAAACACCTACAGTGATGATATCACAAGAATTTGACACTGCCGCTCAGTATGGACCAGCTAGGCTGCCGACACACATACATACAAATACAGACTCATTTCAAATTAAACTGCACTTAGGATATGATCAATGCTCAAGTACTACAAATGTGCAGGCTTCACTTTTCAAACATTGTATTACTGATCATCATTGGTTGATGTGTGCATCTACACTTAGAGACATAGGCTAGGCAAGCCTTGCCCCCACTTTAACTATATCACAGCTCCCCCTGTGCCAGGATCTACATGTCATGTTCTTGGGACTCCAGCTAGTACCTCAGAGGGTGCAAATTGGAGCTAATGGTCTGCTTTGCTGAATCGAGTTTGAGAAGTTTCTTTATCAGAGTCTCACACACAAACTGAAGGTTATTTTCGAGATAGGAGTCTTGCTATGACCTCTTACAACTATACTTGCACGGAAACAGTGATGGTATAAAACGTTCGTGCACCGAAATGAGACGTAGCTAGATAGCTCAGTACAAATATACACACTGGCACACACAAACACAACCAAACTAACCTGCATTGTTGCAGTTAGAATTCGCGTTCTCCATCCTCCTCGTTTATATCTGCGGACACCTGCTTCTTTCAAATGCTACAAATTTGTTGTCAAAGACGTTTGCATGGATCAGAAATCTTTACACGGATCCTTTTTATACTGACCGTAGACTGATTCTGCAGCAAGAAGTCACGATCACGCCGGTGTCATAGGATATTCACTCCGGGTAAAATCTCCTCCCCCGGAGGATCCGGTCTAAGGATATTTCCTCCCCCCTGGAGACTTTGCCCTAGGACTGGGACTCCTCCCACAGGACTGGCACTCCGGGTGCCTTTACTGCCTTGAACTTGTTGATTGTGAAGAAAAAACGATATGAATAGAATAGTATGTTGTAGTAATGCTAGGTCTAGGGTTAGAGCTAGCGCTAGGGCTAGGGCTAGAGCTAGGACTAGGGATAGAGCTACCGTGTAGCTGCGTTCCTCGTTCCGTTCCTCAATCAGTCACGCATAGCGATAAAATAGAAAGTTATTATATTCGACTCTGTCCAGCCATATGTTTGTGTCTGACCATTGGTTCATAGTCCTACAAGCTTGTATAGAATCTGACATTCATCCATAGCCTTTTTAGTACCTCATGACCATCAACAACAGTATAAACTCTCGTTGTTTGGGGGGGAACATGACGTCATACAAAATAAATCAGATGATGACTGTTTCTCTGCAAGCACTGCTTGCATAATTGCGGGAATAAATGTGCAGCAATTATAATATATACACTGAAGAGCATAATAACATAGCCATAGGTGATGAGTAATAAAAACAACAAGGCAATACAAGATGAATTACAAATGAAGCTGGTATTCTGTCATCTGGTGAAGAATTTTATCGCATCTTGCCAATGTTCTCTCGGAAACCGATGACTCAGTTCCATGTTAAAGTTCACTACGGACTCCTTTTCCACACAGCGTTCACTTTGATCTTGGGATTTCGCTGATTTAGCTCTCTTTCCAGTTGCTGAGTGTTCCTGTAAGAAGGCCACAAGTAACTTGCAATTAATCTCCTGCTCCAAGATAACAGTGTTCTCTTGGCTTTGATAGCAGGCAGAGATGAGGGTAGGGTAGATGAAACGAGAGAGTCTGAATACAGAGAAACAAGGGAGAAAAGCTTTTTATAAAAGTAGCTTAAAATAAAATAAATTCTAAAAGCCAAGACTTAGTGGTAGTAGAATTGACAGGAAATGAAAATTCAGGAAGTAAAGTAAGCTTCCTGTTTTCTGTCACAAACCAGAAAGATCTTGTATCTTACCAAGAGTGCATTATCCACTCTTGATCTTACACTACACACTAGTTATCTTGTGTCATACTATAAAATTTACAGCATCATAATGGGAATGACTAGCCTCGATCCCAGCCCCCCCCCTTAGCCTTTTTTTTTTTTTTGCAAATTCTAAGAGGGGGAGCCTGGGAATGAGGCTATGGTGTGACAGCTTACTCTGGATTACTGAAATACTCAAATGGTAGACCACAGAGAAGTTGCAACAGTGTCGGACTTCTTCCAGACTGCAAGAAAACCTGCAGAGCCAAAAAAAAAAAGAAAAAAAGAAAAAAAAAAAAAAAGAAAAAAAAAAAAAAAAAAAAAAAAAAAAGAGAATAAAAATTGACTTGGGCCATCTCAGATTTAGTGAGGAGGAAATCCCTTTACTTGTACATTATGAAATGCAGACAAGCAAAGCTTAAAAAATTTTAGTTACAAAGTACTTATGCACACGCACACGCACATCAAGAAAACAACAGCAAAATACTATGCACGTACGTATACAAAATGTTCCCTATCAAAAACCAAGCATGCAAACAAAGTGATTGCTCTAACATGAGGCATGCACCATAACCCCTCATCTCAACAATTAAACCATGCAGACATACAAACACACACAAAAGAAATCAACTGTTGATACATTTTTGATACTTGTACCTGGTTTTCGTGGTTTAAGACACAGAAGTAGCCAACTGCTAAGATTAGCTCATGGAGAAGGGAAGTATGTTGGTTGTGTGAACAATACCTAGACATGTTTGCAAATGTTTTGGTGCATGTTAAACGAACTGAACAACAGTTAGGGTGATGTAGACTCAGGCCTGATTGTGCAGTATTAATGAATATGCTGCATGCATGAGTGTATGATTAATATACCATACAAGTCACTGCATGACTTTAATTGTGAACTATATCTACAATACACACGCTGATAGAAAATGTGATATCAAACAGAACTCAGAATTTAAAGCATGTGTGTTTAATTAATACACCATATATACCAGTATAAAATAATAAATATATAATTATTAATGGTGAACTAACTATAATACACATGCTGATGGAAAATGTGATATGAAACAGAACTCAGAATTTAAAGCGAGTGATTGTGACATTTTTTGTTGACAAAAGCGCAATACACGTGCGTACACGGAGCTTGTATCCGAACGTAGTACCCAGATCACAGTAGAAACAAAACAAAAAAAAACATCACAAAAGATCATAGAACATGCATAATATTGCATCATCGAGTGTGCTTGCTTGCATGGGCATAAGCTGTATTTAATTTTAGGTAACAAAACAGTGCTTAGTGTAATTATAGTGACACAGTTCCTTTAACAAGTATAGATTACTTATATTAGTAGGGAAGTACTTGCAGACGTACATTATAACATACTAGTAGATAAGAACATTATGCATAATGAATCATGTTCTAATCACTGCAGGTGTGTGTGTGTGTGTGTGTGTGTGTGTGTGTGTGTGTGTGTGTGTGTGTGTGTGTGTGTGTGTGTNAGAAAGTTTCACGTTTTTCACGATGTTTTTCATCAAATAGTTTTACATTTCAACAGTGCAAACATCCCTAAGTATTTAACATTTTTTCAGAAAATTTTGTGCATAAAACTTTTCACCGATAGAATGTCATCTGCAAAAGCTTTTTGTACGCAAAACTTTCCCGCTATATATGACACTATAAAAATATAGACTGATGAGTATTTACAAGACAAAAAAGGGTATAACTTTATTCATAAGAATATTGTAATTTGGAACAGAATTGTTTTTAATTTTTACCATTATATTCTTCGACAATGTCAATCCATGCTTCATCCTGAAAATATAAGGTGTGTGTGGATGCATTGTACAGTAATTGTACACGCAAGTGAGATAC
The DNA here is from genome assembly GCA_964030475.1 of Tethya wilhelma. NCBI lineage: Eukaryota > Metazoa > Porifera > Demospongiae > Tethyida > Tethyidae > Tethya > Tethya wilhelma. Next base: position 3,379,590 of record CAXIPT010000006.1, on the reverse strand, counting down.
ACCATCACTATCTATTAGCCTTGTTCCCGGGATTCACGTCAACACGGAAAAGACTGACCGTGTGGAAACGAGGCTACAATAGAAAAAAAATCAAGAATTGTGCAAACTTTACCTCATCATCGCTGCTTTGTGATAACTTGGAGGTGCTCTTTTCCTTTTCCTCTTGTCTATCTACTTCTTGAACTTCTACCAGGTCACTGTTCAAGTCATCTAGTGTTATGGGCAATGGTGGTACATTTTTGAAGTCCGTTGCCGATGTTTGCACATGCTCAGTCGACTCATCTTCAGTACCACTGTTGTGAGCATGCTCAGTAGCAACACTGTCAGCAACATTGACAATAGACTCAATATTGTGTTCAGTATCCAGTGTGATTGTATCAAGATTCTGAGCATGCTCAGTCGACATATCAACAGAACCATCACTCTGAGCATGCTCAATAGATCGATCGACCATACTATCGCTCTGAGCGTGCTCGATAAACTCCTCAACCATACCATCATTCTCAGCATCATCGTTAATCAATGCTGGACTACTAGTAGAACGAAGCCACACACCATCACTTCCTTCGGCACTTGAGCTAGCACCAACATCGCCAGCCTTCTTCTTCTTGATGTATTTAGTGTTCAAATCCACAAATTGCTTTCTTGACACCACACCATTTCTGCTTCGACTTCGGGTCACCCTCTCCCATCCTTCATTGTCTTCTTCTTTTTCTTCTTCTTCAGTTTGAGGCTCCTTTTCATTCTCTTTCGTTGCCTTGCTAATCACACTATTGTTCGTAGCTTGGAGATGATTGTTGTTTGCAACTTCTTTGTTGTGAGCATGCTCAGTACGGTTTTCAATTGGACTAATAGTAGTAGTCTGAGCATGCTCAGTGGGTTTGTCAACAGTACCGTTGTTCTGTTGTTGACGTTCTGTGTGTACTCCTCTCACTCTATCAGCCCAAGTTGGTAGCCTTGCGGTCGCCCCTCCACTGTTCTTACCACTGGCACCACTAGCACCACCACCAGAAGCAACAGTTGAACCAGAGCTGGTCGTGTTGTTTGAATCCTTTTGATCGAAATTTAGACATCTTGCTGAAGAGGGTCGGGAGTTGGCGTTTGTGGTGATGGCTTTTGTCGATTGGTGTTTGGGTTTTCTCTCTGTTAGTTGGTGCGGAGCGTGCGATGGGGAGTGGGTGGGGTTTTGTGGGCGTGGTTTGGTAGGGGAAGTGGTCTTACGAACTTCCCACGCCAAATTGGAAGATCTACAATAGCAGTTCAAAGATAGTACAATTTTGCAAACTAAAGCTAAAATTATTATCTACACACAGTCACAATAGCCAGAGTGATTTTTTTTTTATTTTAGTGGAAAATTAACATAGAGGTTTGAGATTATTTATAAAGATAAGGCCGTTTGAATTATTTTTATGTACCTGCTCTGTAGATCTGAGCGTTCAAATAGTTGTATCCGTTCAATGAGAGCTTCAAAATCCCTTCGACAGAGATCCAACGTCATTAAGACTTCCTGTATATCCATTACAATTGTGTACATTGATCAAGCACTTAATGCAATGTTCATAATTACAGTACTATAGGCTTATACTCCTACACCATTTGATTACAAACACACACACACTAGTATACAGAAGACAACTAGCTCCATTCCCGAGAGAGAGAGAGAGAGAGAGAGAGAGAGAGAGAGAGAGAGAGAGAGAGAGAGAGAGAGAGAGCTCTTGCAGATAGAATATAGTGGTTTGCAACTGTTATTTTTGCTATACAAATAGGATTGATAGCCACCCCTTTTACTCTGTGCATTTCACCATAATTATAATGCAAGTGTGGCAAATTACTCTATAACCTTATGCAATGTACAGATTACTATGGCAACTACCAACACTTTGCTTGGCTAAATTCACTTGTACTCATATAATAAAAATTATATAGAGCGGGTGCAATTACGTCATTAAAAACCAGAAGCATTGTGTGAAGTGATACTTGAAATAGTTTGCTTTTTTTGCCATATGGAAGTAAATGACAGCTGCCTGTTTCTCTGTATCACTCCTGTATACTTGCCACACGAAAGCATTTGATAGCACCTCCTCTATATACACCAATAGTGTACTATACGGTATGTGGCTACCTGACATTCAACAATGCTCTCGTCTGCCTCGCAAGTCTGGTATATCTCGTCCACGGCACGATGAAGGTTGTCAAACAGGTATGACCAGTAGCGAGCTCGGAGATCGACTTTTCGTCCGGGCGACTTGGTACTCCTTTGCTGTCTCTGGCTGTGGGTCTGAGAGTACCGACCGGCCACAGCCACACAAACCTCTTCAGTTTGTGATGGCTGTCGTTGGATTTGATAAGAACTAGCTTTACCAAGAGGTGCTTGTTGGGATTCAGATGAAACAGGTGGGTTTTTAATTCCAGTGAAATGAGAGTTCTCATTGCTTTTGTGTTTGGTTTTTTGCTTTCTTGCTGCAGCTCTTCGCGTTTGAGGAGCTCTTGAAGAAGTCTCCGGCACTGGTTCGGTTTTCTCTCTCTTTCTATGGTGCTTTGGTGAGCTCGGTGCTGGGACGGACCATGCTACCAGATTTCTGGCCGTTTTCCCTTCAGAGCGTACCAGCTGGCGAATCCGCTCGTAGGAATTTTGACTCTCCAAGGTTTGCATGGCTTACACACGCTCAATAATAACCGCTTCTTGGTCTACTGTGTCAGCATGACGCAGCTTCTTTACTGCACTATACTGTGCAGCTGTACTCTTGAAGAGATCTTACAAGTTCACATATTCTAAATAGTGCACACCAACATGAGGTTTTTTGGCGGGATTCCGCGGGTTTCTCAAAAACGCACAAACTGCCAAAAGAGTCACACAAATCCCCAAATCAGAAAAAAACAAAGATCAAAAATAATAGCAATATACAACGATCAATATTTCACCCTAGGAAAGAAAAAATGCTATAAGAAGATCGCAAAAAATAGATTATAATACAAACGTACAAAAAGTGATATCTATTATAAGACTATAAACCTTGTTTATAAACTTAATTTAGAGTTCTTCCTTCTTGCTCTTCTTCTTCTTCTTTTTCTCCTCCTCTCCAGCAATGACGGTTGGATTGGTAGCCTTCTTCTTGATGAAATCAACAAAGTCAGTAACTTCCCTTCCGCCCTGCAGAAAGAATACCATAAACATCCCCACATTCCAGCTAGACTGCACAATTTGTTGACACATTACTTACCTGGTATTGTTCTGGCTTGTCTTTGCTTCCAGCTGGTACCCAATAAATAGTGGGGAAACTGCAGAACAATAGAATAATATTATGCTAATAGCGCACTACATAATGTTGTTTCATAAAACAGCCACATATGAATGCATGTATGTATGTGTATGTACACTAACTATACTTACCCGCGAACATCGTAAATTGGTGGGTGATCATTTGCAGTGGCGTCCATCTTGGCTATCACAATGTTAGGATCATCTTGGAACTGTACACAAAACAAACAAGCATAAGTTTGAAATAAACTTTGTTTGAATTAAAGTTTGTAGGTTTTTGCTTCATTTGTGGCACAAAAAGTTCCTTCTTTTCTGCTTAGAACTAACATTCACGGTAAACGTTCATGTATCATGACCTCTGTGCGAACATTTCCTTTGAAATCAAAGGAAATATTTGTGAGGGACAAGTTTGGAAACGAGGCTATGTATATGCATGGGCATTGTACATGAAGGAGAAGACTGGGCATGAGGCTAGCATAATATTATGCATGTAGCTTCGTGTGGATAAAAGATTTTTTTTTTGTGAAATATGGTTTGATGACGAAATTTACAAAAATTTTGAGCCATACAAAGTAGAAGCCATACCTTCTCTCCCAGCTCTTCATATTTGGGTGCCAGTTGCTTACAGTGGCCACACCAAGGAGCATAAAACTCGATCAGGACATCTTTAGAATCGTCATTGACAACGCTCTCAAAGTTCTTGCCCACGACCACCGTCACTGGTCCATCATTGTCCTCAGGGACGGGCTCCGACTTGACATAAGGTTCCAGCTCTCCATCGAGAAATTGCTGAACAAATGCCTTCAGATTGTCAACACTGTGTGGGTGTAAAGTATAATTATAAAGGCTATTTCAATAACCTCATATGAAAAAAGAAAAGAGAAAAAGAAAAAAAAAAAAAGACAAAAAAAAAACAAAAGAAAAACATGCATGTACCAGGAAGGTCAGGATACAAGGTAATACTATAAATCTGGTGCAAAATAAAAACTTATGATTGCAGATACTTTGCCAAACTTTTAGAGATTTGATCTGAATGCATGCTCAACTGGATTAAGTAGTATATACGCATGGTGACCTTTACCAAAAAAAATTGGAGGTAAATTTCAATAATAATACGGTAAAGGGTGGCAGAGGTAAGAAAGATACAGAGGAATATATTTTTCCCCAACCTGAAACTCTCTGTCATGGCGTATTTCCCCGAGGAGTCAAACAATCCAACCACGACATCCTCTCCTTCATCAAGACCCAGGTCAGTCACCTCGCGGTTGAAGGTGCCCACATCGGAGACAGCGAATGTCATTTGACCAACAAACTGTTTGGCAACCTTGATCACCCTACACTCGTGAAGAAAGATCAAAATGTGCAATAAAATGATAACTCCATGATAGAGCGAACACACAATAGCAAGTATTCAGCTGTATAGAGTATGTATACCTGTTTCTCCAGTAGTTGCTACCTTTGGGGTTGTGTGTGTAGTCCACGTTGAAGTAGGCGACAGCCACGGGCTGCCTGGCATTGAAGTACTTAATGTTGTCAGGAGTACGAACACCAGCAAGACCCAAGCTGTGTGTGTGTGTGTGTGTGTGTGTGTGTGTGTGTGTGTGTGTGACAGTACATGTCTCAAACACATGCTCACAATACAGCTAATGTGATAGACACAATCTACAAGAAAAATAGTGTAAATGTGTTTTACTCAAAACCACTAACAAGTTGTTTTCGATGAACTGTCTTATGTTCTCCTCTCCTTCAGGATCAAAGACAGCCTCAGAGTCTTCCATCTTGGTCTTCAGCTGAGGAGGCTGGAAGATCACCAGTTGGCTGCATGGAAAGAAGAGGGGGAAGAAAAAACTTTAAAAATTGTTTCCTCTTTATTTCTCCCTTTTTGAAACCACACACATACATGTGGGGGTCCAAACTTTGATATTAAAGCCCTTATATGCAACATACTGTATACTGTACAGCTCCATATTTTGTGGCAAAAAAAAAGGTCTCTTTGCTGTTTAAACGAATTTTGTGAACACTGATCTCAAAAATTATTATCACCAATTATGTACTACTACTTTCTAAGTTTTCGCAGAGAAAATATTAGCATCCAATCACGAAATTCACAAAGATATTGAACCATGACAACTTGAAGCTATACTTTGCATGCATACATAAAGTAATTTTAGCCCTGCTTGGAATAATAACTTTCTAGCAATATAGTCATGCACTCATGCATAAAGAATGCAGCGATGTGACCCAACCCACTCACTTGTCATAGGTAAACTCATCCAAGACTTCTTTGGTCGTCGTAAAAGCAATTCTGAAATCTTCTCTCATAAGGTCAGCCACTTGTTTAAGATCTTGAAGTAACTCACTGGACTCATCAGAAAAGAATCCTACAAGACAACAGGAAATGAAGATGCCATAATAAAAAAATCTACATGTTAGCCATTCTAAGGTTGTATGCGCTTGTGACTTACCAACAATGCTGTGCTCTTCGCTAACTAGAAAGGCTTTTGCTTTCTCCACAGTTGTGAATTCTGTGATGCTGGGTGCAGCTTGCTTCTTCATGTAGGTAACAATGCCATCTGTGTATTAGCAGAGTGAGACGTTTTCAATGAGTGACTATTAGAGACAATATGCCTAATGCATTTCACATGACCACAAATGATTTATGAGTAATAGCAAGAAACCACACAGAATTTTATTCGATTTAACATAATCACACACACAAAAACAGCCTTGCCATCTGCATTCAACAGAGCAAAAACTGGGAGTGGCCTGGCTATGAGGCTACACAAAACAGTGATACCACACATACTACAGCTTCTGTACACTGCAATATCTATAGCCATACAAACTTATAATTTCAAATCTCAAGACATACCAGCACTTCGTGGTCCTTGGTAGTCGGCACTAAACTTTCCACCTCGGAAGATCTTGAGCGTGGGATAGCCAGTAACACCAAACTCACTACAGACGGCGTTGTTTGCCGGACAGTCGACCTTAGCCAGTGGGATTGGAGGATCACTATTTGCCAATGCAGTGGCGGCCTTCTCGTACTCTGGAGCCAAACGCTTGCAATGTCCACACCTAAAGAACAACAGAAGCAGATCACACAAAATCACAGACATAAGGCATGCTTTTCATGTGCAACAATGAATATATTTTTCATTCATCCATACTTAGTATACATGCAATAAATTTGTAAACTCTCCTTTGAAACAAAAAATATAGGCTATGTAGCAACAGTTTTTGCTGCTTCTAAAGCAGAAATAGATCGCTGACAAGTCCTAAGCACATGAAATAGAGTATTCGAAGCATGCACACGCCGTCAGCTCACCATGGTGCATAGAACTCTACTAAAATGATGGGTTTGCCTGCTACGCCATCTTTGAACGAGTCTTCATCCAATTCGATGACATCACTATCGTCAGCTGCTACCACAGCAACTAGCATCAACAAGGCCAACCAACGAGACATGATTGCAACTCTAGATCCTTGCTTTTCTCTGTTTCTGAAAGCACTGGAGCAATGGAATCCTTGACAATGTACTCTACACGTGGTCAAGGAACGTGGACCAATGAACAGACTACAGATCATCATGTGACATTCATAGAACTAACCACACCCCTAGCCACACCCACGAGCTTTCGTTTGATAACATGTGCATGGTGAAAAGGACCGAATTTCCACATAATAAAGGTACACAACATTAACTGTGAAACAGATTTTCTTCTAATTTTCTTAGTCCGCTCCTCCACTTAGTGCTGCTTTCAACTTCTGTCTCTTGAGCTTCTTTTGAGAGACTTTCTTCTTTTGTGTTGCTTCTTCTTCAGCCTTGGGAACAGCTTCATCCTTCTCTACCAGAATCATCTCAACATGGCATGGAGAACTCATGTAGGCTGTATGAGAGAGAGAGAGAGAGAGAGAGAGAGAGAGAGAGAGAGAGAGAGAGAGAGANTGATGTTTGAATAATGTGAGACCGCCAGTGTTTGCATAAACTTGTCAAACTAGATTTTGTGCTCAAACGTACGATTGATTCTGCCGTGAGCACGATACGTTCTTCTTCTGATCTTGGCTGCTCGGTTTACTTGAATGTGATCAATGACCAGTGCATCAGTATTCAACATCTTCACCTCGGCATTGCTCTCGGCATTTCTGAGCAGCTGGAGCAAAATCATAGCACTCTTCTTTGGCCATCGACCTTGAGAACCAGCAGTCTTGTGATTCTTAGCCTATAGTATACCACACATTAATGACTGGGGTTAAGTTCACAGACAAACATATATGAATCCTATACCTCTGTATCCAATATGTACATGTACTGTGTATTAAATTACAGGCACCCTCAGTGATACTAACCTGTGCCTTTCTTCCGACACCACCATTATGTCGTCTGAAGGGGATAATCTGCTTCTTCTCCATAACATCTTTGAGGTAGCGCACTGCTTTTCTCAAGTGCATGTTCTTGATAGCCATGGCCGTTTCTCGAGTGTTCTTGTAGTGAACTCTCAAATCAATACCACGAGCCTTGCATGCTGACGTGTATGTACAGTAGGTGAATGTGAGTACATTGTGAAAACCACGCAAGGGTTTTTAGGACTGTGACAGTGACTTACATTTGGCCGCAGCTTCTGGCTCCGTGGAATACCTCCCCATTTTCGCGGACACCTAGAGTCAAATAAGACGATAGAGACTCAGTGGAAGTCGCGTTTGTGAAAAATAGATAACTAGCAGCTTAGATTATAAGGGATTTCTTCACCCCTTTATCACCACATGGACTTACCAAAACTTCTTGAAGGGAAAAGGACCACGCATGCGCAGTACGATACCCACGTGGTCGAAATCCACAAGTCATGTTTTGGGGTGAGTTGTAAGAATGCCAAATCTCCAACTACACATTTACCAACATGTTTTCTACTACCAGGTGTAAAACTAGAGAAGGGGAAGAAGTACTCTCAGCTTGTCGAGAAGTCTTTCCACATCTCACACGCCGCGCTGACCACTTCCCAAGTCAAGACAGTGTGTGCAGTTGAAGTACATATCATTGTGGAGAACACAGATTACATTATATGCTATTTGGGACAGCTAAACGACCAGCTTCACATACAACAGCCTCTTGACTTGAACATCTCGGAAGGAGAAGAGATTCTACTCTACGTAACAAACTCTGAGACAGAGGGAAGCCCTGATGAGGATGGTGATGAAATAGGTGTCTACTTGACTGGCTATTTCAGAGAAGATCCTGAAGTACCATTCAATCTTGACAAACTCTTGGAAGGAGAAAATGAAGATATAGAATCAGAAGGGGAAGACGACCAAGAAGGCAGTGAACTTGACGACGATGAAAAAGCAGCAAGAGAAGCTTTGTGGACTCTGATGATGAATGAATCTTTGTCTGAAGATGAAAGTGATGAAGACTATACCCTGGACAATGATGGTGTAGGGAAAAATGGCAAAACCCTTCCTATCAAAGGGAAACCAATTGTTGAAGAAGTGGTAAGTACTCACTAACTGTATTATGTATATAGCTAGCCCTCACATGTACACTCCATTCACTCAATAATGTGATGCTTTGAAAGCTATGTTTATCATTTGATTGCATGCCTAAGTTCTGTAGTTTGGGAAATTTTCGCCGTTCAAATTTTTTCACCATACATACAAGAGTAAGGAAAAATAAATGTACAATTATTTAATACGTATGGAGATCTTTACCCAAGCATCGAAACAGCAAAAATTTGAAGAACATGCATGTGAAAATTTTTAGGAGCAAAATTTCCCAACTATAACATGTATGGCTTGAAGTTTATGTACACTGTGCATGTATACCAAGGTGGAGGAAGTACCTTCTGTTGAGGATCCTGGCAAAGACAAGAGTACACAAGAACCGAAGACAAAGAAGAGGAAACGTGATAAGGTTAAAAATGATGACCCTGATGTTGCACTGAGCTCAAAATCTGAAGAGGTTGAAGCACCTCCAAAGGCGAAAAGAAAGAAAAAGAACAGCGATGAAAATAAAGACTCAAAGCCAGCTGTTGAAAGGACCAGCACTAAAGATGGTTCCACCAAAACTGCTAAACAGAAAAAGGTTAGTCACACTAATGCTATACACAGTATATTATAACTGTAATGATACAAATCCTGTTCATAATTATGTTAATAGGAGAAAACTAGCCCACTCTCGTTTGTAACAAGTGGTGGCACTCAAGTCCATGAGGTACAGGTGGGCACTGGAAAGGTTGCAAGGAGTGGGAAAAAGGTTTGTATGTGCAGTTACATGACATTTGCTTTCAATTTGTGAATACCAAATTGACACAGTACTTAACTATCCTATGGATGTGTCAATGATCGTAGGTGTTTGTGAAGTATACAGGCCGATTGGCTCACAATAAGAAGATATTTGATTCGAATCTCACCTCAAAGAAACCATTCATGTTTCGACTTGGTCAGAGGGAAGTGATTTCGGGATGGGATGAAGGACTTCAAGGTACCAATGTCACATTGTAAAGACTGCCTTGGCTTCATATGTAGCTTCTGTTTCTTTTTTGTGTAGGGATGAAAGTTGGTGGAAAAAGGCAACTACTTATCCCACCAGCCCAAGGGTAAGCTTTAAGAATGCCTTGCTACAATGTAGTCTATTGAGCTAGATGCTTTTTTCTACCCCAGATATGTGACAGGGGTGAGGGGGGTAGAAAAATTAAGGCGGGTCCAGCTCAGTGTATAGCTGCTGTTCATTTTAGTATTACTGTAGTGTTATGGTTTACATGCATAAAAAATTATACCAGCAAATTTTTTTGTCATATTACAGGTATGGCTCAAAAGGATCTCCTCCACAAATTCCACCAAACTCAAAGCTTATTTTTGATGTTGAGTTAGTTAATGTGAAATAAAATGTTGTTTTTACTTCGAGCGACCTTTACCTAAGCTGATGCACTGTTTGGGTGGGCGTTAATTGGAATCACTAATTATGGCTGAAGCAGCACCAGAAGAGATTGAAGACCATAGCGTAGGAACGACGTCCTCTGAAGCTTCTGAAGGCGACAAACATGAAGAGAATGATCAATTGAAAGAAGAGGTGCTGACTGATCCCTTTCTGGACAGATTTGCAAGCATGATGAACCACAAGAACATTTCATCCATTCTTGCAGACCAGGCACACATGTAAACACACATAGCAGGGTTTAATAAGAATGTTGTTTAGCATACTCAAAACCTATAGTTCCATTACCATGGAGACCCTCCTTGAGCAATGAAATAAGGCTGCATTGAATTATATTTATAAGGGTATAGGTCTATAATGTATAGTAATAGGTAATCTGGCTGGTCAGACTATTTGCAAAGGAAAGGAAGCGATTGGCCAGCCAGACTAAGTAGTAGGCTCATATACAGTCTATCCAGATACTCTAATACAGTATTTGATTTAAAAGTATTCAGGAAAAAAGTGAACCCATGACCAATATTTTTTTGCAGGCTGGGAACATTGGAAGTTACAAATGAGATGTTGGCAAGTTTGAACAATGTATCTCTGGAAAACTATCAGCTCATGTCTACAGAGTTTAAGCAGAGTACACAAGCACTAGCAGTCATGAAGAAAGAGCTGGATTCCATTTTTAGAAGAATAAGGTTCTCCAAATAATCGTTTGGTTATAAAATGACATAGAATAACAGTACCATTGTGTATGAATTGTACGGATCTGTTATGCTATGGTTTAAGAGCTGGCATCATTTCAAGAAGGTCATTTTATCCATGATAATGTGACAGGCTTCATCCCCACCTTTAAATATGATACGCATTCATGTGTATGTCACCATAGATACGTACACACATTGCCCACGCATTACACTGGTCATGTTCTATAGGGTATCCTTTTAGGAAACTGTACATTGTCTTCCTCTCATTACAGATCACTTAAAACCATTTTGGCTACCCAGTATCCAGCAGAATACGCAGGTTAGTCACTAGCCAATATAATCACTGATTCTCACTCCTTTTTTGGCTCGTAAACTTTTGCATTTTGCTTTGTTGCTTTGAAGAAGCTAGAAGTAGAATGGGTGAGCTCTCAATTGCCTGTTTCTCCATAGTATACAGTACATTTGAATGTCATAAATTTTGCAAGGCCTGGATATACAAGGGGTCAATCTAAATGTTTTCTTAAATAATTATGTACTATAGTTTTATTTGTTTCTTTATACAGCTGCTGAGAAAGAGTGTATGGAACAATTAGATGATGAAGATGATGAAACATAGCAATCTATAGATCTAGCTGCAGTAGCTCATTTTGCACGTGCATGGTTAAATTTGTTGACCTTTTTTGTATGTTATCTCTGTGTATATGTATGTATCCTGTATTATTATGGCTTACATCATTAATATTCCTTTTACATATATTTGTACCGCGAACACTTTGAAGCATGGTTGACAAATTTGTTGTTCATTGGAAGAAGAGTTCACTTGCGAAAGCAGTCTTGTAATTCAATCAAATTATAACTTAAGCAATTAATTCATACATTATCTCAGACTCCGCTTATCCTTTAATTCTTATAAACTTTTCATAAAAGCCACATGTATATATAGTGTAATAGTTCATGAGATATATATATATATTAAGAAACATTAAAATATAATATAAGGGAAAATGGAAGGATATTATGAGATCGAAATAAATGCCAAAAACCACAAATGAGCCTCCAAAAAAAGGTGTGCCTCATTTAGAGAAAGTAAAACAATAAAAAATAATAATATAATACTAATGTACGTCATGTATGTACATACATACATGCATACACGTACCATCTTTTCACATGTATATTATTAGAAGTGTGCGAGTGGTTGAGGTTCAGAGTAAGCAATAAATGTTACAAAATAAAATCTATCATGTACTCAAGTGACTCTCAATATCTTTATGGAGTTCCAAGAGAGATCTCAGCCTGTCTCCAAGCTGCGAGTGCTTAGTCTGGACGTCTTCTAGTTTTCTCTTTGAAGCAATGGAGGCCATTTGGAGCTGGTCTTCCAGCAGTGATATTTGGTCTGTCAGTGACTGGTTTTCGTTCTCAACAATCTGCAAAAGTCAAACACGTAACCATGGACATTATAGCACACTATATAATCTATGCAGTAGCAAATGGGTACAACAATTTGTAACACAACCATCATAAATATTTTTATTGTCTCCTTAAGACCATCGAGTGAAGCAAGTCAAGATGAAAACAGAAGTACAAGGAGAAGCTCTAGCAATGTTCTTAAACTTTTAAGAAAATGATGAGTCGATAACCAAATCCCTACGGTCTCTTATCAAAAACTGATTTCAGTGAAACTGACAATGACATCATACATTTTTACACACCCTAAGTTTTGAATTGGCCTCCTCCAACTGCTGTTCAAGTGACTCCATTTCCGTCGATCTAAACTGTAGATCCTGCATTCATGGGGAGTACAAGAATAATCATTACCACTTTACAAAGACACGAAAATCAGAAATATAGCCATACAAATATACACAAGTAGTAACTTCATAAACCAGCCCCTCCCTGAGCACTTTATATTGCTAAGTGGGGAGGGGAAAGGCCTGATTTACGAGGCTACACAAGTAGAACAGTCTTGCCAATGTCTTGGCTAGGGAAGCAATTTCTCCATTAGACTGTTCACCGAGCCACAGAGCTTGTTAGTTACCTGCATGTATGGGTGCCACCTTGCCACTAACCCAAACATGAATACTAATGAACTACATTGACCAGTCTCACACATAACCCTAATTCAATTCTTACACATATAGTAATACTGTAATGGACAGTATTCTCAGAAATGAAACACCACAAGTTTGAAAGGCTATAAACCAAACACCTTTTATTACCCTAAGGAGGGACTTTTGTGAGCTGTAAACTTGCCAATACCGAAAAGAAATTTTAAGAAAAGCTTGGGGTACAGAGTAGCTCTCAAAATATAAACTTTTGTTCCGTTTGTGTACAACTTGCTACGTACAGACACTTCAATTTCAACAAAAACCTACATAGTATTATTGCAAACAGAAATGAATATTTGTATCTCATACCTCTGTTTTTGCTTCTAAGTCGAGTTGGACCTCAGTGAGACATTCTTTGAGCTCTTCGTTTTCTCTTCTAATGGCTTCTATATCTTCAGCTGTCTGAGTCTGTTGCTTTATCTGTGAGTGTGTGTGTGTGTGTGTGTGTGTGTGTGTGTGTGCGTGTGTGTGTGTGTGTGTGTGTGTGTGTGTGTGTGTGTGTGTGTGTGTNCGTTTGTGAGTGCATGTTTGAATGAGTGAGTGTGTGTTAGTTTGCCTAGCAACTAAAACTACATGGCTGTACAGTAAATATGTCTGATAGTTAACTGCTATCCAAAGAGGTGAACATTACAAATGTATGTGTGTGTGTGTTCCTAATAATGTGAGTACGACGATACGCTACAACGTCCGTGTGTGTGTGGGTGCTATTAATTTGGGCAGGTAGAGAGTATAATAGTCTCTTAATAACATTCATAGAATTCCCTCTTTCAAAAATAATGTCTTAGAACAAAGTGTCCAAGTCTTCAGACTATTCAAAGCAAAGAATGGCTTCAAAGGGAACCCACTTATGGAGGAGAAGACAAATTACTACCAAAAAAATGCCCGCCATGTGTGAGGTCTCACTCATTTAGACTGGGAGCCATCAGATGTACAGCCTGTATATGGATCGCTGTAAATTGTTATGAAGAGTAATACTCTAGATAATATTAGTTCTACTAATCACGACTTAATTCCACGCGCATTTTAAATTTATCATTAACTTGGGGAGAACGTATCTAACAATACATGGTTGACTGGTGAGTTTAGTAAGTCCTACCAGAGATTTGAGAGAGAGAGAGAGAGAGAGAGAGAGAGAGAGAGAGAGAGAGAGAGAGAGTACTCACTTTTGTTCTTAAAGAATCGTTCTCTTCTTTGTACTTTTGCAGCTGTTGTTTCCACTGTGAGACGTGCTTGGTGCTCTCCTCAAGGGCTGTCTTCAGTCTTGTATTGTTGTTCTTCAGCGTTTGTGTCTCACTCTCCCACTTCTTTGCATTGGTCCCACTACAATGTAAATGATGTAATGGTGACATAATGTAACATTACTGATGATGTAATGGTAAATAATGCCAAAGATTAATAAAAAAATTTTTGCAAACAAGTTGAAAAAATACAACCATTTGAAAAATGGAGGCAAAATATCAAGTACTGTAGCATTGTGAGCATTAACCCTTGAACTGATAAGGTACTTCATTAGCACTCATAACAGTAACACCATTGCTGCATAGATAATGGCATATGGCTGTAAATTCTTAGACAATATATAACTCTGTATCTCTGCTATTTACCCTATTACATTAATTTTATATAATCTCCCCTAATGCTAATACTGCTGTGTACTGCAGCCACTTAGCTTCATGGCAGGAGAGCTTGTTCAGGACTAAGTGAGTTCTATGGACCGTTTCTTTGATCTTGGAATAGTTTGAATGCAGTGCAACATTCACTCAACAGATGCACCTATGGTTTCAGCTAGCTACGCACCTGGTGTGTGATACATTACACCATTGTGTGTGTGCATCTTTGCTAAAGCACCATTGCTTCAGAGATTGTTCAAAATATGAAGCCACAATTGCAGCTCATAACCCATCCTAGCCTCTTTTCCAGACCTTCCCCGGCGTATGTATTTTATATTTCACAGAGTGCTTCTCCTTGCGAGGTAAAAAATTTGGGTAAATATATTATCACCATAATGATGGATGGGTTAGACTCATACCCAGGCCTTTCCCATAAAACATGCTCTCTGGTAGGCTGTAGCCTCTTCCTAGGGTCTCTCACCTTTGACCTTTCACTCATGGAAAAAAAGGTCATAAGGAAGAGCCTAGGAACTAAGGCTAGGTTGCCTAGTAACAAGCACTACAGTAAACTGCTACCAAGCGATATTATCAAAGCATTTACAAATTTCAGGTTTCTTCTCAAAGATGGATCAAACCAAGCTACACTACACTCAGTAACATGTGGTACACAGCCTCGTTCCCACGCCCCCTAAGATAGGTGGAGAGCCTGGGAGCAAGGCTACATATATAGTACGTGTACTAAGATTATTACACATAATTATATGACATCCACCATACCATAATATTACAGTGTATCTATTCTGTATGTAATGCATTACAATTATATGTGTCTTCTATAGTATCAAAGTGGGGGGTTGCACACATTCTGGGATGGATCCTTGGAAGGCCTGCTCTAACTGCACCCTATATGTGTGGCTTACCCTGGCAGCAGTGTATGTTCAATGCCAGACTCTGATTCAAAGTTGTCACACCAATAGTCTACTTCTTTTTCACAATATGGAACTATAAGCTTACAAGTATCTGGGCAACCTGCCATAGCAGTAGAGGCATGCTCACACACACACACACACACACACACACACACACACACACACACCTAAGTCTTTATGTACATACATACACACATCATACTGTAAGTCTTTACACACACACACACACTGCCAACCCACTCATTTGACAGCCTCATTACCAAACCATAAATGGCTGGCACTTCAAACAGCCTACAGGCCCTTCGGCACTCACACACTCAATGAATTTCACTTTGTTACAAAATGACTCAATTATGTACTTAATTAATGGGGTCCCCACCTATTACAAGAACAGCTGCAAGCAATTATCGCTACAAAATTGTGCATGCACTGTACTGTGAGCATCAAAGACATACCTTGTTGCTAGAGCCATTTTCAGCCTATTATTGTCGTGTTTTAGGGTCTCGATCTCCTGAGTCAGCACCTCTACTTGGTCACTTGAGGCGGACATAAACGACTGTAGACACAAGAGGAGGAGAGAAATTTTTTTTTTAAAAAAGAACTTACACCCTTGCATAGGTGACATGACAATGTATTTTCACATTACAGACCAATTAATGTTATATAAAGTATACTCATTACTAAGCTCTTTCCTGGAGAACAAATGGCATAATTGTGTATACGAAACTTTACAAATCTTTTTCAAACGTCGTTTTCAATGCTTAGCTCTTAGAAGGTGATTTGAAAGTCATTATGCTGTTAACGTAAGTACAATGAGTTGGCTACAAGTTAGCCAAATCCTTTGTGACTTTGCCGCTTTGTGGAGGTCTAAAACCAAGCGTGTAACTAAGCACAGTGCACTTTTACATGCACCATTAACACAGTAACCATGCAGCCTTGTAGCAAAGTAGACTTTAAAACGATCATGTATTGGCACTTTGTAACAGCTAATGACTGGCAGCTGGATGTAAATTAGTACCACAAAGCTACAGAAACGAAGGCATTACTAAGAGCCAAGATCCATGAGCACACTTACCGGCCACCAACAAACTATTAGCACAGTAAAAACATTCGAGTTAACAACAACAATATAGGATAGCTGGACAGGGGTAGCTACCATGTGTTGAGAGGGCTGTACCAACTACATCACCATACATACATACATACGTAAGCTCTACGTATGTATGTATGTATGGTGATGTAGTTGGTACAGCCCTCTCAACACATGGTAGCTACCCCTGTCCAGCTATCCTATATTGTTGTTGTTAACTCGAATGTTTTTACTGTGCTAATAGTTTNCTCCTTGGATCCATCAGTCACCAGCTGTTTTCAATCACATCAACAAGTCGAATGAAAATGACCGCGAGTCATTAATGAGAGGGTTCTCCCCCTCATATCAGGACAGTGAACTCAACACCATTGAAAGAGATGAAATTTGACCGACACTTCACCACCACACACCAGCATCTTGGACAAGGCAGGCTTCCTGTGACATTGTAGACTTCTTTTAAGGAAGTGAACCTTATACAATGTATACTATAGACTGCATGATAATGGGATTATTGTGCATAATGTCGATGGATGGATGTGTTTTTGTCTCTACTGATTGTACACACGTATGTCATGTATGTGTATAAGTTATTTGTTTTTCAATTTTTCGATTTGAATGTACGTCAAACTTTAATTCCAGAAAAAACTGTTTTCTCTTTCAATATCTCTCATTTGTTTTCAACTTGTTTCTATAAGCAGTTAACTTAAGTTTTGTTTTCATGCATCCATGGTCAATGTTAGTACCAATACAATGTACACCCACTGCATTTCACTTTCTTGTGACTTTGACAATTAATATAATTATTGATCAACTTAAGTTGTCTCTGGTCAACATATATCCATATATAGAATTCAAAATTGATGCTTGCATGAAACAAACATAAAAGTACTCATGATGAAACAAACAACTTACACAGAAAAAAAAAAAAAACCACAATATAAAGCATACAGTGTTATTACGTATGCAAAAACAGAGAGCAATCCATCAACAGTTAACACAGCTATAGGTTGATGGAGTCATTATGAAAAGTTGACATATAGTATTAGATCAGTGAGGCTTAAGATCTCTGATTGAGAAGCGTTGCTATTTTCTCTTCAATGTCCTCCACTGAGGGTCTGTCATCAGGGTCCACGATTAGGATCCATCTTATGAGGTCACAGAGGGAGTCAGAATATGTGCTGTAGGTGTGTGTGTGTGTGTGTGTGTGTGTGTGTGTGTGTGTGTGTGTGTGTGTGTGTGTGTGTGTGCATATGTGTGTGTGTGTGTATGTGTGTGTGTGTGTGTGCGTGTGTACAATGTGAAGTTACTAAGCAACACTAAACGGCAGAGATTGGTAGATATCGTAAAACCTCAAATTTTGGTATCTTCAAGAACTACAACAATTTAGTCGAATATTCAATGGACAAACAATGTGAGAATCATAATACCATACGTCAACTGACTCACTGGTGCTTAGGGAACACTAATCTCCCACTGTTGGCAGCCAAAGCAGAGCCATCGAAAGGACTTGCTCCAAATGCAGTTGCAAAGATTGAGCAACCAAGAGACCATACATCTGTCTTTGCCGTGATGGTACAGTTGGAGGGTACTTCAAAGAGTTCTGGAGCTCTGGAGGAAGTGGGAAAATAGCTGAAATAAAATTTTGACTTTTATCAACCATTTTGGGTAACAACCTGTAGTGAGCTGTACATGTTTGAGCAGCCAGTTCTTGAAGAGCTAAGGCTTCCTGTCTGCATAGAAACAGAAAACATTATGACTGACAGGATCCCCACATAGTGCAGCTGTCAACAATTTTCCTGAAAAGACTTGACTAACTAATAAGCAGGAAAAGTGGAATGGATTTTGGGTTTGGGGATTGGTTGGATAATTTAAAACATATATATACTTTTTTTGCATGTGTAAATTGTCAGGTCTAAATCATTATTACCTGTTTGTAATAGGGCACACTGCATCTCTCGCACTACCAAGGTCCATGAGTACCAGTTCATCTCCTTCATCAGTGATCAATAGATTACCAGGCTGCATAAATCACATGAGTTGTCAGCAAAATTATTCTGACAACTTGAGGAATATTATATCAGCCAGCTTTTTGGCTAGTTGGAAAGAGAGTTAAAACGGAAGATAGTAACAACAGCCTCTTATGATCCAGTGAAAGTAACTGGTTAGATCTTACTATTGAGGTCACATGAATTAAGAGACTTGCCAGCTCAGCAAAGGGCCACTCAGTCAGTTGTCAACATCAAGGAGACGATACATTAAATGACCTTGCTAACTAATCATGTGACAATCACAATGGCTCTTCCAAAAGCAAGCAGTGTATCCCTAGCTACCTTGATGTCTCTGTGTGCAATTGGTCCAGCTGGACAGGAGTGCATGGCCTTGAGTCCCCTGCAGGCAGAGAGGAACAGCTGGAGTATCTTTCTCTCGTCGAGAGGGAGACGGATCTTTTGAACGTGATCGATGAGGTCTTGAAGGGTACCATTCTGTGTGTGTGTGTGTGTGTGTGCGTGTGTGTGTGTGTGTGTGTGTGTGTGTGTGTGTGTGTGTGTGTGTGTGTGTGTNGTTTGACCGTCACTATACGGTAGTTTTTTGATGTACAGTCAAAAAACCTTTTCTTTTATTCAGCAGCACCACAGCTGCTCTTTGGTTGGTTTTTTACTGGCAACTTTTTTACTAGTAAACTGCTGTTTCTGTGTACAAGATGTTGGTTTAGTGTATTTGTACAAGCTGTGCTTAAGTGCATCACTGTTAGTACAGTAGCTTCACTTTGCCTGATCTGTTCCTTTGATTCTCTTTTCAAACTACCAGCAATTTTCTACAAACCCCCTTGTTGCAATGTATTTTTATGATGTAAATAAGTTCTATTTGTAGTATAGCCCTCGAGCATAGGGTGAAGGTATGTGTGTATGTGTGTGTGTGTGTGTGTGTGTGTGTGTGTGTGTGTGTATGTGTGTGTGTGTGTGCGTGTGCGTGATGTTCTTGGATGAAGGTACTTATCTTACAGTGTGTGACTATATAGTACCATATGACTCAACCATTATCTCCCTGTGGTTTCCGTAGACTATTATAAGTAGTGGACAAATTATAATAGCCTTCAGAGTATATTATGTACCTGGATATTATGAGAATTATACCTGTGTCTATTAACTACGGGTAAGTATGTCCCACCTGATAGTAAGGGAACACCAGTATAGCGGTGCTGTCACCATTCTGACCATCCTTGATCTCTGAGTTGATCAGCTTCACAATGTTGTCATGTTGAACCTTGCGATGTGCTCGGATCTCCTTCTCTGCTGCTCTCCGTTGCTCAATAACTTGAATCAACATTTGTTTCTGTAATAGTATTAAAAAATAGTTTGTCAAAGACTAAACACTGTGGGTACTTTGATCTCAAACTGTCAAAGAAGAACTTTACAAGATCTCTCACCATGGCATATTGACGTCCTTCTTTAGTTACTAAATACACATAAGAGAACCCTATAATAGTGGAAGATCAGACAGTTACAAGACAGTCACAAATTTTTATAAGCTACAGTGAGTTTCATTTGCTTTCATCCCAGTTCAGTTCAGTCTGATGGCCCACTAGTTTACACTTACCTCCTTCTCCAATTGTCTTTACTACCTGGTATCGTTGGCTATCAACTGTCTCGCTCCTTTTAAAGTTCAAACACGAAACCCCGTAGATAAATTTATGGTAAAGATCGTTAAGTGTCTTCTAAGCGCGGATTATCGTGCACGCGCATAATTAAGGTTCACAAAAGGGGGTGGAGCTGTTTACTTTTTACCTTGCATTGCAAAATGGCTAGCATTAGAAGACAGTTACGTGCTCTTCAAAACGATAGAAACCTGAGTCGTTTCATCATGAGAGACGCCGAATCCACGGGCAGACAACTGGGNCTGGACGACCAATGGCAATTTTATATCCTTTTAAGTATAGGGCATTTTCTCGCTGTTTGTCAAATTGTTAGCATTGTACATGTACATAGGATTATTAGTGATTTTAATTTTGAACGGGGAGCTAGGGCCAATAATTAATTTAGTTTTTAATTTTAGGGTCATACCCACTTAACTGAAGCAAATTATTGATCTGGTATTTTGACTATAATATTTATACCATACACATTATACAAAACTAATAATAATTATTATAATCAATCTGTGACTATAATAATATTATAACACAATCATTTTTTGCATCAGGTATATATATATATGGTATTGTATCACTGAGACCACGGTAACAATGATTATAGTTACTACAGTACCTATATTATATTAGCAATACTGGAGTCGTTAAATCATTGGGATGGTATTTGAATGACTGGTCCATCATATAAAGGCTCTCTGATGGCCCACTAGTTACACTTACCGCCTTCTCCAATTGTCTTTACTACCTGGTATCGTTGGCCATCAACTGTCTCGCTCCTTCTAAAGAATGGAAACACAAAACCAAAGCAAGACATGACATTGTGACATGATTTTTTCCAAAATGACTTTATGGTAAAAATCGTTAATGAACACATAATTAAGTTTCACCGAAGGGGGCGGGGCTGTTCACCTAATTTGCTAAAATGGCTAACATTAGAAGACAGCTACGTACTCTTCAAAACGACAGAAACCTGAGTCGTTTCATCATGAGAGACGCCGAATCCACTGGAAGACAACTGGGAGTAGGATCCTACGGTTCAGTTGAAGAGGTAAACTTGAAAACAGTCTTACAAAAAATATTCAAGTTGTCAATATTTCTAGCTAGCTATTCATGAAACATGTTTTTGGTGTCTAGATTAAAGTTGGTGGGCTGGTGTGTGCTGGAAAGACCATTCATGAGATTTTGCTGGAAGGAGAAAATGATGGTGCAGAGGATATAGCACAGAAGTACGTTCGAGAGTGTCAGCTGATGGCCGATCTTCGTCATCCCAATGTGACTCAATTCCTTGGGCTCTGTTTCCTACCAACAGCGGCATTACCTGTGCTAGTGATGGAGAAACTTGAAGGGAGTCTGGACGATCTCCTTGAAACTGCACCCAACATCCCTCTGGCACTAAAGAGATCCATTCTGGAAGAAGTAGCCAGGGGGCTTCTATACCTCCACCAAAGAGACCCTCCCATCATTCACAGGGACTTGACAGCAAAGAATGTCTTACTGACTCCCTATTTTTCTGCTAAAATCACAGATTTGGGTAACTCTCGCATTGTCAATCTTCAACCTGGTCAGCTAGCAAGGACACTTTCCCGACTACCAGGCACTCTGACATACATGCCTCCTGAAGCTCTGAGCATGGCTTCTCGATATGGTCCCAGTCTGGATATCTTCTCATTTGGTCATCTTGGTCTCTTCACTGGACTACAAGTGAATAATAAGGGCATGCTATACACGATACCATTAGTATTTTATGTCGTACACAATTAATTTGTCAAAGCATCCATAGAAATATCAGTACTACATCAAGTTTTAAGGCAATGTAAGTAATTGACTTGCACTCACAGGTATAAGGTGTTGTAAATCAATTTTGACTGTAACTACATGGCCATGGATTTTTTGGGAGCTAGTTCACATGTAGTTGCATAATACAATTATAATCCATGGTGACACTGATATCTAACTTTAGGCAATTATTCTGATAGGTGTTTCCTGGAGACCTTCTGGAACCAAACCACCCAGATCCTGACAACCCAAGAAGGCTGGTGGCTCGTTCTGAAGTGGAACGTCGTGGGGTGTACTTTGAACAGCTGGAAAATATCTTGCTATGGAGAGAGGGAGAGCACCCATTTGTCCAACTAGTGAAACAGTGTCTTGATAACATTCCTAGTGAACGACCAACGACTGAGGTACTCCTGAGACGTCTGGAAGAGATGAGGCCACAAGTCGAAGGACCTTATGGTTCTTATGATGTGGTCAAGCAGGATTTAATCAGACAAGTGTCCATCACCAGGACTCTCAAACAATTTGAGAATGAAGTGAGGAGAAAGGACAGAGAGATCAGAAGACTACAACAAGAGCTGGAGCAAACACAGGTACTTGACCATGCATGCTAAGCTAATCAAGTGTATAATTATCTTTATTGTGGATGTGAATATTAGGAAGAGAAGACAAATGTTGAGGAGAGACTTCGAAATGAAATTCAACAACTAACTGCCAGTTTGAATCAAGCACAGGCAAGAAGAGCCTGTATGTCCCAGCAGTAAGTGATTATAACAAGTCATACTTGGCTATTGTAGGTAGAGAGAGACAGAGCTGAGGAGAGGGTGGCAGGAGTACAGAGAGAGTCTGAGAGAATGAGACAAGAAAATGAAATACTTCAACAACAACTGAGACAGCTTCAGGTGGACAATCTATGATTGCGCATCACAAATTTTAATTTAACTATTTTATATTGTGCATTATAGGTATCTCAAGATGGTCTACGTGCTGACGTACAGGCCAAAGTAGCTCAGTTACAGGACAAAGATGCTAACATCAACCAACTTGAGAGAGAACTACAAAATTGTCAGGCCCAGCTGCAAAGAGCTGAGGTAAATACTATTGGCACATATATACGGATCATTGTAATGTTAGAGATATTATGTGAGTCATAGTATTATGTATCTCTGTGTATGCACTCACAGAATGAGCTACAGGGGGGAAATGGTGTTAGGCCATCTTATTTGAGTAGTGAGAATGTAAGGAGAACACTTAATTATTCATGTGACACTGTACAATCAAATTGAACATAATTATTGATACTGGTACCCATTATATAACTCTTTATTTATCCCATCTTTACAGACACCATTGTCTCAACTGAGACATTCTCTGAGGTTGAAATGGAGGCGAGGTAGAGACATGCCAGTTGGAATAGTATTATACCCAGATGTGGTTGTCATTGGGAGTCGAGTATACATAGGAGGATGCAATGCTCGATCTGTGATGGTGTATGACATACGTAATGATACAATGGCACCACTTCCACCACTTGACTACCAGTACTATGGTATGGTGGCTCACAACAACCAACTAGTTGTTGTGGGAGGACGACATCATTTGACACATAGAACAAGCAATGAAATTTATGTGTTCAACCTTCAACAAAATATTTGGACTCAACCCTACCCACCCATGACCATACCATCCCGCGAGTCATGTGTGATCTCCTATGATAGATTCATATTTGTGGTGGGAGGAGAAGGTGAAGGAGGTGAGTACCTCGCAAGAGTGGAAGTTCTTGACAGCAGCAATCGACAGTGGTACCGGAGTACACCCCTTCCTCAGCCACATACTTGTCTGACACATTGTGTGATTGGAAACATGGCATACATGTTAGGTGGATGGATTAGAAATAGTTACACACCAAACAGGCAAGTCTATTCTGTATCACTAGATGAACTAATTTCAAGTGCCCTTTCACCATCGACTGGTGCAACTGGGGGTATTCCATCTCCATGGAGCAGACTAGCAGAGCTCCCAGTACAATTCTCCACTGCCTTAGCTCTCCAGGGTTCTCTTCTAGCAGTTGGAGATGCTCGCTCTCCAGCCATTCATACCTACCAACCTAAATCCAAGAGCTGGGTTAAGGTTGGTGATCTACCAAAAAAAATAGAAATGTGTGGCTGTGCTCTTCTTCCCAATGGAGAGCTGTTAGCAGCTTGTGGATTTGATGAATCAGCAAGGGAAGTACATATTGCCACCATTGAAAACAGTCAGTGATCAGACTGATTGATGGCAATTGACATGACTGTGCTATTAATATCACTAAAGTTCTGTATAAAATTAATATAGATGGTGATTATTATTATACTTAGTATGTATTATTATTGTTGCTGAATTCTACCAGATAAAAAGATACTTTAAGTTTTGTACAGTGCTTCTAACATAGTTGGGGAAGTTGTTGCTTTTCTACATTTTTTGACTCTAACAACCCCTAAGCCTGCATATTCAAGTTTGCTGCATTTTGACTATACATGCATTAAATTTTAATAAGTGTACAATGGGGCATGGCACAACTTCCAGTATGAGATAGCTAGGGGCGCGCCTGATGTAAACACATGCATTTTTCATGAGTATAGGAGAAATGGTATTGGTCATCACTCAGTAATACTTTATTTTAGGCGAAATAGAAACAATTCACCCTAACATTAATATCCTCTCCATGCAGTGTGCACAATACAAAAATCTCTGAGTTATACATATACAACCTAACAATTTGATAAAGGCAAGAAAGCATAACAGTGACCAACAGAGCATTTTGTATCAGTATTATATCACTGGCACGGAGACCAAACTATGATTATAGTCATAAGTACTAATAACTATTGCAATAATTATATACAGGAGTAATTTCATCACTGGGATGGTATTTGAATGACTGGTCCATCGTAAGGCTCTCTCTCAACCTTCTTTGGCTGACAGACCTATATCATGGAGAGAAAGAAACACTGACTTGAGCCATTATTTTCTTTGCACTTTGGACACCTTACCTTGTCTCTCTGAAGGACTCGGGAGTAGACAGTGTCACACCATGGCTTGCGAGGAATGAATCGTCCACACCCCTTCACTACCTCCACCTATAACAACAGTAGTGATTACCATGACGATGTGTCCTTACAACACCAGCTGGTTTCAGTGCTAGCTACTAACAGTGGATCTCTAAATCAATGTTACCTTTCCATTCTCCACACACACTCGTCCCTGACTGATAACCACCACTGGGACACCATGACACACCATCCCCTCAAAGATGTTGAAATCAACAGCCTGGAAACCAGTACATAAATATTTTAGTTTTTTGAATACTTCTTTGATAATAATTATTAGGATTTTAATGCCTCTATAAATGTGTGATATTCTCCTCACCTGGTAGTGTGTCTTTGCTGAGATGGTCCTAGTGGCCTCTCCATCCCAAACCACAATGTCAGCATCAGAGCCCACTGCAATCACCCCCTGTGGCAACATGAAGCAATATCTTAGCATTGTAACAGTTGGGAGGAGCCTGGGAATGAGGCTAGCACTTTAGCATGCAAGCTTTAATGTGTATACGTATGCAATGACAGGGAAAATGTGGTACATAGCCAAACAATACCTTCTGAGGGTAGAGGTTGAAGACTCTAGCAGCAGTTGTGCTGGTGACGGCAACAAATCGACAAGGGTCCATCTTTCCAGAGTGCTAGACATTTAGAGGATAAGAAGGTCACTAACACAATGGTCAGTGATGAACAGTGAAGGAGAGAAAACAAAAACAAAAACAAATAAACAAACAAACAAATAAACTTACCACTCCTTTCTCCCACACCACACTCATCCTGTCTTCAACACCTGTAAGAAGTTTTAAAAAAAAAGAGCATTAGCAAAGGTAATTTTTTGTAACTGTAAATAATCTAGTACCATTCACTCCATTGGGGATGCATCTGAAGTCATCTTTGCCCAGAGCTTTCTGGTTGGCATTAAAAGTACAATTGTCTGTCCCAGTCAGATCAAGATCCCCCCTATGTGAGTGGAAACAAGAAAGAGATTAAAACAAATACTACCAAACTACTTGTGAGTGATTGAGACAGGAACAGATATGTGTTTGTGTGTGTGTGTATGTGTGTGAGTGTATATGCGTGCACAATGTGTGTGTTTCAAACTAACTTAGCAAGAAGGTTCATCAAATAGCCGGGGGTAGCTGGATCAGGTCGAAGTGGTGGTCCCATCACATGACCTAGGTATAGCATAAATCATGCATAAATTCATAGTCACGGACTAAGCCATTTTGCCTCATTCATCAATTCACTTCCATACCAGCTGCATGTCTCCAGCAGGTGTGCCAGTAGTTGGTACCGTCCGTACCAAGACTGGCGGCAATGGGCTCACCAAACACCACTGCACCTGTAAGAACAACATACAAACAAATTTACTCACCAGTACCATTACAATATATAGATTTACTATTATTATAATTATTAAATCAGGAAAGTTTCATCGAGTAAAACTTTTTCAGATTTCGGGGATCGTGATTCATCCATAAATCTTTTTTATCTGTGGAAAACTTCAATAACTCAGCTCAAGAGCCATCCAAAAGTTATAGACTCTTAACAGTTTCTTGCTATCACAGTAATATCAAACCAAGACCCCATTTGTATTGCTGTGCTAAGTGCATAAGTAATGACGAAATCAACTGCCTACCTTTCTCCTTTCCTCTAAGAACCTCCTTTGCTGCACTCTTGCTCATCACATGGACGATGTAAATGGGGCAGTTCACCTATGTATGTATGTATGTATGTATGTATGTATGTATGTATGTGTGTATGTACACATTATATGATACAGCTAGCCTCGTAAGGTAGGTGGGGGGCTTGGGAACGAGGCTATGATACAGACACCCTCTGGCTATATGTCAGTCTCAGGCTATAGGCTAAGTGTGTATGTTTTGACACAGTTATGCTGATGCATATCATACGTACGGTAGTACGTATAGTAGGAATGGGCCGACTGTCCCATAGACACAATACAAAATGTTTATGCTCATAAACTTTCAGAGAATGACAGCTAAGCCTTCAGACATGGATTAAAGCCTCCCTTGGATAGTTTTCTAACTACATGCATCAACAAAACTCACAGAAACTTTCTAGAGCACTCTGGAGAGAGCGCTGGCGGGAAGCCAGAACAGTGCAATTTTGTTTTCTTCTTCCTTCCTTCCTAACTGACAAACTTGAACGCGATTTCCAGACAAACTAAAGGCATTCAGCCAGCTTTAACTGTACAGTGCAACTTGACTTCATCCGAACTACGTCCTTTTATACTCGTTTGGTGCCTAAAAGCTATTTAACAAACAAAATCTAGGCATTTTAAAACTCTGGTATAAAATACTGTACTTAAATGTAGCCATCTTGGTGTAGGTAAAGGTCGTCAACAGACCACGTGGTTTGCATGCATATAATGCGCATGCGCATCCAGTGTACTTGAAAGCAGTAGCTCATGCTTTTTGTAGAGACTGACCAGTCTCTGAAAGCTTATACTCCATTGCAATTGAGCACCTTAGTGTTGAAAAAAGTGAACGAACAAGTATAGTAAAAATTTCATAAAAATTAGCAGTGTAGGAATGGGCAGTGCTGTAAAAAGGAAGGAAACAAGACTGGGACTTTAAATTTCGGCACATGACTACTTCATTTTCAAAGTTTTCCAAGCTCACATAGGTTGCCTGTTTACCTTCTAATTTATTTAAATAAACCATGACTTAATTGGAATCAGAATCATTTAATCATAATTCCATGATAGAGACCACGGAAATGAAGTAGTCATGTGCCGAAATTTAAAGTCCCAGTCTTGTTTCCTTCCTTTTTACAGCACTGCCCATTCCTACACTGCTAATTTTTATGAAATTTTTTACTATACTTGTAATAGCTATGTACTAGTATGTAGTCATGCTGTGTGCATAGAGCTCTTGCAATTGACTCATCAAAGCTAAAGTTAGTTGGTTTTGCCCATAAATGACAGCTGCCTGTTTCTCCCTGTATCACTGCACATTGCTGTGTACATTTATCGGAAGTGACTCATTGCAAGTGCTCTATATAAACTGGACAACCATAGGAATGTGATAATAAAAACTGATAAAGTATGTAGTAAACCATCAAGAGTCCACAAGAGAGATATGTACCCTTGTACCATCCCAAAAAGTATCATTTTGATAAGCATGCAAGATAGAGCTAGCTACCTGGTTGGCAAGCATGATGGCCCTGCCAGTTGCTTCTCCCTCCACTTCTTCTGGTCTACACATTTCATGTCCCTCTGGTCCAGTGATACCCAGTTCAATCATCTTCTTGGATTGCTATAGCAACAGATTTAGTGATAGTAAAAGCTTATAAGTTACACGTCAGGGGTGGTGGCTATTGCTATTGAAAGAAGATGTACATATGTATATATACATACAGAACAATGGCCTAAAACAATGGTCAATTTAGCAACATATACACACAAAAGGAAAGGGAAAAAAAGGGAAAAAAGAAGAAAAAGAAAAAAGAAAAACACGTCACAGTCTCACCTACCTTAGCAATGACATCTCCATTTTCAGCATGGACTTGAGCCAGTGCTCCCAACTCCTTGCATCTTATGAAGGCCTCCATCAGCTACCATGGAAGTGGTTGGAAAATTTAAAAAGAGTGAGTCAAAAACATTACATGGCTTCTAACTACATATACACTAGCTATACTTGTACACTATACCAAGAGTGAAGGGGGTTATNTTAAATTTCGGCACATGACTACTTCATTTTCAAAGTTTTCCAAGCTCACATAGGTTGCCTGTTTACCTTCTAATTTATTTAAATAAACCATGACTTAATTGGAATCAGAATCATTTAATCATAATTCCATGATAGAGACCACGGAAATGAAGTAGTCATGTGCCGAAATTTAAAGTCCCAGTCTTGTTTCCTTCCTTTTTACAGCACTGCCCATTCCTACACTGCTAATTTTTATGAAATTTTTTACTATACTTGTAATAGCTATGTACTAGTATGTAGTCATGCTGTGTGCATAGAGCTCTTGCAATTGACTCATCAAAGCTAAAGTTAGTTGGTTTTGCCCATAAATGACAGCTGCCTGTTTCTCCCTGTATCACTGCACATTGCTGTGTACATTTATCGGAAGTGACTCATTGCAAGTGCTCTATATAAACTGGACAACCATAGGAATGTGATAATAAAAACTGATAAAGTATGTAGTAAACCATCAAGAGTCCACAAGAGAGATATGTACCCTTGTACCATCCCAAAAAGTATCATTTTGATAAGCATGCAAGATAGAGCTAGCTACCTGGTTGGCAAGCATGATGGCCCTGCCAGTTGCTTCTCCCTCCACTTCTTCTGGTCTACACATTTCATGTCCCTCTGGTCCAGTGATACCCAGTTCAATCATCTTCTTGGATTGCTATAGCAACAGATTTAGTGATAGTAAAAGCTTATAAGTTACACGTCAGGGGTGGTGGCTATTGCTATTGAAAGAAGATGTACATATGTATATATACATACAGAACAATGGCCTAAAACAATGGTCAATTTAGCAACATATACACACAAAAGGAAAGGGAAAAAAAGGGAAAAAAGAAGAAAAAGAAAAAAGAAAAACACGTCACAGTCTCACCTACCTTAGCAATGACATCTCCATTTTCAGCATGGACTTGAGCCAGTGCTCCCAACTCCTTGCATCTTATGAAGGCCTCCATCAGCTACCATGGAAGTGGTTGGAAAATTTAAAAAGAGTGAGTCAAAAACATTACATGGCTTCTAACTACATATACACTAGCTATACTTGTACACTATACCAAGAGTGAAGGGGGTTATGTGTTCATTGAACTATTTGGACCAGCGGGGACCAAAATAGGGGGGTCCAAATTCTACGCGACAGTTCCCAGGCTCCCTCTCCGTGAGTCCACACCCATTGGAATTAAGCGCAAGAGGGAGCCTGGGAACAAGGCTAGGTATTTAATGCACTCTTGACTAGACACACACACACACCTCATCATCTCTGAGCATGAAGACATCTTTGTAGGCTAGGAACATCTTGAAGGAGTTGATTCCTTTCTCCTTGGTGATCACCTCCATCTCTTGCCTGACTTGCTCACTCCACCATGTTATTGCACAGTGGAAGGAGTAGTCACAACACACCTTAGGATCGGCCCAGCTGCGCCACCGATCATAGGCTTGGATGAGACCTTCATTCTTTGGAGCGAGAATAAAGTCAACTACAAGAAAGAAAAAAAAAATTAAAGGAACTATGTCACTATAATAATATTATGTGCTGTTTTGTTACTAAAAATAAACGTGTGATGTTTTTTGACGTTCTATGACCTTTTGTGATGTTTTTTGTTTTGTTTTTAGCAAAGTCTGGGTATCAGGTCTGGATATTAGCTCCGTGTACGGACATGTATTGTGCGTTTGTCAACAAAAAAACGTCACAAAACATCACGCATTTTATTTTTGGTAACAAAACAGCGCTTATATAGTGACACTGTTCCTTTAATGTGAGGTCTAGACATTGTGTTAGAAATTTCTACAGTGTCTTACGGATCATGGTGGTCCCTCCAGCTAGAGCAGCTCGTGTTCCAGTGTAGAAATCGTCAACGGCAACAGTGCCCATGAAGGGAAGTTGCATATGAGTGTGGGTATCAATCCCACCTACAGTCACACAAATAATTTACCGACAAACGTATACACCCATCGTACTCGTCCAGCTGCTTTATCTTTATGAGTACCTGGCATGACAAGCTTTCCAGTTGCATCAACTACCTTGGCAGTAGGTGGGATGTCTTTAAGGTCTAGACCCACTTGCCTGAAAAAGGGGAAGATAAAAAAGATAAGGTCAGTAACATAATTTTTGCACAACGACTTTGTTCCTGGAAGATATGTGTCAACTTACTGGATAATGCCATCTTCACAGTAGACATCGGCCTTGAACTGTCTGTCTGCATTCACCACAGTTCCTCCCTTGATAAGCAACCTTCTTTTGTCTTCAGCCTGCTCAAATGCGTAGAGAAATAGATCGATCTCCATGAATATAAACTTGAAAGCACACAAATTTGCAGCCTAGTTGCTTCATGCACTATTTTCCATATGATCTACTTCGACAACACTACATTGTTTCAATCTTTTTTATAGCTTCCTCGCCTAGAGAGTCGGAGCTGGAGCTAGCACAAGGCGAGGTCACTCACCATTTTTTTCCGCTTCAATGTCTGTAGTACATGTGTACAGAAGTGGAATGGGCGTGACCTGCTATATAAGCCGGATGCATACCTACCCACAACACACCCACTATTCAGCGTATGTAGTTTCAGAAATCAATTATTATTAAATGTTGATATGAAAATTTATGCATCTGTCAAATTATATAGAGAATAAGAAATTGGCCTGCAGGACTAATTAAATTAAAGCAAAGTGCTCTCTCTCCTTATTTTTTTTTTTGTTTCAGTGTTCAGCTGGTTTTGGCAGCACAATGATTGGTCCCGTGTAAGGCTCTCTCTCCACCTTCTTGGGGACACAAACCTACAAGTAGAGACACACAAACAAACAGCTCAACAGACATGGCACCATATTGCAAAGGTAATGGTCTCTACCCGTTACCTTGTCTCTCTGCAAGACACGGGAATAGACGATATCTGACCACGGCTTTCGGCGGATGAAACGTCCGGAACCTCTTACCACATCAACCTGTAAAAGAGTCAAACATTGAATGATATTGACACACGCTAGAATACTACTGTACCTTTCCATTCTCCACACACACTCGTCCCTGACTGATAACCACCACTGGGACACCATGACACACCATCCCCTCAAAGATGTTGAAATCAACAGCCTGGAGAAGAAGAGACAGCTAACAAGGCTACCAAAGTCCACAATGGATGCACAGCTATCAGAGACTGCCTTTGCCTCGTTCCCAGGCTTTCCCAGGTGCATATTTTATATTTCACAAATTGCAAAGTTTAGGGCAAGGTCTGGATACAAGGCTAAGACTGCATCATTTCACAAAATTTAATACGATCTCTGCCAGAGAAAAGAGTAAGAGGGGGGAAAAGTAGAAGTTACTGACCTGGTGATGGGTCTCGACAGAAATGGTTCTTGTTGCTTCTGGATCCCAGACCACAATGTCAGCATCTGACCCCTCCATAATGACCCCCTGTGTGTGTGTGTGAATTTGGGGGGAGGGGGGCATGAATATCATTACTGATAAGGACAGGTGAGACACATGGTGTGAGGAATTTATTACTTTTTGAGGATAAAAGTTGAAGATTTTGGCAGCAGTTGTGCTGGTCACTTCGACAAATCTACAGGCATCCATCTTTCCAGAGTGCTAGAAACAAAGAGAGAGGGAAATGCAATGAGGTATATAGACTTGGAAAAAAAAAGAGGAAATTATGGGGGAAGACAGCGATTTAACTTACCACTCCCTTCTCCCAAATCACACTCATTCTGTCTTCAACTCCTACAGAGAGTATCAATGTGGAAATAAAATAAAAACAAAAAACAAACAATTTGCAAAATTTACACAAACTAGATCACAAGATAAAAGTTTATCCACATGCTGACCTCACATAGAGTACCCACCATTGATTCCATTAGGGATATGTCGGAAGTCGTCTTTGCCCAGAGCCTTTTGATTGGCACTGAACGTACAATTGTCTGTCCCAGTCAGATCAAGATCCCCTCTGCACAAGGAAGGTCAGAGTTTAAAGTTCATACGAAAAGGTCACACAACAAAAATGCACGTAAATAACTTACTTTGCGAGAAGTTTCATTAAATAATCGGGTGTCGAAGGATCGGGTCGGATGGGTGGTGACATCACATGACCTACACATGATCACATCAATGACATAATCATGACATAATGCCCACCCTCTAGCTAGTCCAATTCCCATACCTGCCGCATGTCTCCAACAGGTGTGCCAGTAGTTTCTACCATCAGTTCCAAGACCAGCTGCAATGGCTTCACCAAACACTACTGCACCNAAAAAAAAAAAAAAAAAAAAAAAAAAAAAAAAAAAAAAAAAAAAAAAAAAAAAGGAAAGGGATGAGGGGAGATAAAAGCTATTAATTTTCAGCAACACAAAACACAATAACTATTTGCAGCTGTCTGGAGTGAGAGTATGATAATAATACCTTTCTCTTTGCCTCTGAGGATTTCTTGAGATGCACTTTTGCTCATACAATGGACAATGTACACTGGGCAGTTGACCTGAACCAAACACATACAAAAAAAAGTGAAAGTCACATACAAAAAAAGGGGAAAAATGTGAAAGTCATCTTAACTGCAATAATATATAGCTAGCTAAAACTTCTTGATACCAAACAATTCACAATGACTAATTTTGACCTCATATTTACAATTATCGATCTCCACACGCAACCAAAAGATTATTCATATACCATGCACCAGAGGGGAGCAATGAATGCAGCTATACCTATATAGAGGGTGTCACCAGAGGTGTCACTTTGTCAATGGGATAGGCTGGTCAATATGGTTACATATAATTGCTTGTAGTACGGAACACTCCACACAAACACACAAACAATAGAGAAACCATGGTAAAACACATGTAGGTGATACCATATTACAACACAATTAAACTAATATAATGTCATACGTACAGCTAGCTCAATCACAGGATACAACCCTAGCTAGCTCTATACTCTACCTGAGACAATAGTCTTTGTTCCCAACAATTAATTAATTGAGGAGGCACATTGATATCACTAGGCTGCAGATCTACAATCAACACCTGACCATGTATGCATTACAGTCTCCAGGCTACTAACATCAACGTGAGATCTGGTTTGGAAGTGGACTAGTGTCTATAAATAGTAGTATATACTACTATTCTCTGCTCCAATGCATGAGAGTTCTTGTGGCTGAGTGAAAACTCACTGCTCAGTACTTGGATGGGTGACTGCCAAGGAACAGCAAGTGTTGTAGGCTCTAACTTTTTTTCTTAAAAGGCATTCGACTAGAAATTTAAAAGATCTGGGTTTGAATCCCAATTAGATCCCAAAATTTTATTCCAATGATATTTCATACAGTAATTAAGTATCTAATCCTTTTTTTTCTTTTTTGAGAACACCTACCTGGCTGGCCAGAGTGATGGCCCTGACTATATCTAGATCAAAATCACAGATTAGCTAACTTCTAGAACAATCTAGCTGGACTTCTAGAACTATATATCTAGATCAAAATCACAGGTTAGCTGACTTCTTTATAGAGCCATCAAAATCAAGTGGCAGCAGTGTACTTTGCCACTAGGTGAATATAATTATATCAATATTTACACTCCCACAATTTATGCACAAGGTACTAGCTATTTCAAAAAAGTTGCATCTGTGATTAATTTCTAGCAAATAGAATTGTTACCTCACAGCCAGAACTAAGGCTAAACACATAAGCAAAGCCAGGAAACAGGGCTACATGAGGTGCACAATTGGTTAGTATCTGGGTTTGTGTGGCTGCTGTGGTATAAAACCTCTGACCATGCATGCATGCATGCATGTACGTAGCATCTGCAGTCTCTCTACATTAACATTATTTTTAGTAATGTATTATATCCTTTTGAGAGTATATACCTACCTGTCTGGCCAGAGTGATGGCCCTGCCAGTTGCTTCTCCCTCCACTTCTTCTGGTCTACACATTTCATGTCCCTCTGGCCCAGTGATACCCAGTTCAATCATCTTCTCAGATTGCTATAACAGTATCAGAGAGATGGAATGATAATCAAAAACAGGTGCACTTAACTGAGATACCAACACCCACAAAGATTAGGAATGGCCATAAAAAATACATTATTTGGAGGCAATTTTAGCAGATATTGTAGCAGTCAGTGTGTGCGTTTCTTCTACTTGTGAGCGTTATTGTCTGTGGAAGTGTCAATGTTTACTCCATTAGCTGAAGTGTTGAATATGTCACAAGATAATGTTTCAAATGCAGCAACATGTATGGTACATGACTACATGAAAGGTAAATCAGTTTGTGTATATATGTGTGAGTGTGAGGGAGTGAGGGAGTGAGGGAGTGAGTGAGAGAGAGAGAGAGAGAGAGAGTGAGGGAGTGAGAGAGAGAGAGAGANATTTTCACAATGAACTTGGGCAATAGCACCAAGCTCTTTGATCCTTTTGAAAGCCTCCAACATCTACAAGAGAAAAGACCACTATAATTTCACATCCCCAACATATCTTCAGTCGACAGCTACAAAATAATAAATGCTCATGTATATTATGGCTAGTATAAAAATTAAATGCCACATTGAAATATTGAAATATAAAAATATAATACAGAAGCTCTTTACTAGTTATTATAAAAGTTTTAGACTTATCCCTCTTAGTCTGATATCATGTTAGTTACAACTATCACTGACTGTAAGAATCAGCTAGGACATGCATACACCATGCAACTTAGCAGTAGGCGCTCCAATTGTGTATACAAAGATGCACAGAACTTAGGAGTCCACTGAAAAGCATCACTAGTAGGCTACCTAGCTAGCTACAGATCATGCATAAACATAACTCTCTGAATATCACGTATGTGCTATAGAAAGCAAGCCATGTCTTGAATTGTCTGCACGATTCTCATTGGATCTGATCATCTTTCTCCCACATCCCAGTGGTGTGGTGTGTAATAATTGGAAATCAACTGATAAAATCAATCCGTGTTGCCATAGTGAAGACAGATGTGGCACTGAAGCCGGGGGTGGGGGGGTGGGTGTGGTGAAGTACAGTGAAGAGTGTGTGGTATTGGTGTCCGCGACTGTGTGTGTGTATGTGGTCGTGTGTGTGTGTGCATGCATACATGGTGTGGACACCGTCACATGCAACGTAACATATACGTCACGTCACGGCAAGGCAGTTAGGCGTTGGATCAAGTCGTAGAAGCTGGCACTTTCGATGAGCTGTTATATGCGGCAAGTAGCTAGCATACATATACACATAGATATAAATACAGACGAGGTATTTGTGTATCTATAACTACTATGGAGAAAGCATAATATACAACCCTAACTATATAAAAAGAAGCACAATTGATAAATATAAAAAGCAATCTATGCTAATCTTATTTGACTAGACCGTACTTATCGAAGCGCATGTAAAAAAACGAAAACAAATCTAAAAGCGCTCACCTCGTAGTCTCTAAGCATGATGACGTCTTTGTAGGCCATGTAGATCTTGAAGGAGTTGATGCCCTTCTCGTTGGCGATAATGGCCATCTCCTCTCTCACGTCCTTGCTCCACCATGTCACTGCACAGTGGAAGGAGTAGTCACAGCACACCTTCGGGTCGGCCCAGCTGCGCCAACGATTGTAGGCCTGAACGAGACTCTCGTTTCGAGGTGGTACAATGAAATCAACTGTGTGTATGTGTGTGTGTGTGTGTGTGTGTGTGTGTGTGTGTGTGTGTGTGTGTGTGTGTGTGTGTGTGTGTGTGTGAGAGAGAGAGAGAGAGAGAGAGAGAGAGAGAGAGAGAGAGATGATAATGACGATGAAAGTGAATATATTATTTCAAAACTTGAGAAAGTAAACTGTAACATATCAGTCAGTTCCAGCTATTATTGTATAAATATCTTACGGATCATGGTGGTCCCTCCAGCCAGAGCAGCTCGTGTTCCAGTGTAGAAATCGTCAACGGTTACAGTGCCCATGAAGGGAAGTTGCATATGAGTGTGGGTATCAATCCCACCTAGAAAAATAAAGCATGACAGCATAATTTGGGAATTCAAAAAACCTTTATGTTTTGCATATCTATGCTCACTCAGGGACAGGTAGCCATTTACTTGGCTTTTTTTAATATTTGGTACTGAGTAATCTTGCATATTTTTGCCAACCTGGCATAACAAGCTTCCGAGTTGCATCAACTATCCTGGCATCACAAGGGATGTCTTGAAGGTCTGGGCCCACTTTCCTGAGGAGGTAATGGAAGGAAAACAAAACAAGGAAACAAAAGAGATTTTTTTACAGTCGTTACTGTTGTTCAAGACTGGAACTTACTTGATAATGCCATTCTCGCAGTACACATCGGCCTCAAATCTTCTATCGGCGTTTACGACCGTCCCTCCTTTGATCAGCAACCTTTTTTGGTCACTCTATTATATTTTTACGACACAAACCATCTTTTAACCGGCTGGCCTGTGGCCGGCTAGCTATATGTAAGACACTTAGTACTTACCATAATTTATTTTTGTTTCCTCAAGCGATAAAACGTTCAAATGCAAGAAGACGCACAGTGACTGAGGTTTGCAGTGACTCACAAGCAAAGCTGGAGGTAGTAAATTAAAATTCTTTGGTCAGACATAATAATTTGCTTTATACTCGTATGACTTGATTTTCAGGTAAAACCGGCACAGAGGGGGCGTGGTCAGTTACCCATCTATACAGTGAGTGCGCATGCGCCTTACAGGCCGATCGCACCACGTGCACATGGCAATATTAAAATCAAACTTTAATATTATATTTTTTTTGCACAAGAATAAAATTAATAATTAATGATATGATCAGGTCTTACAGACACATACAATTAAATCAATTATCAATTGATGATCTATTTATACAAAAGAGAGGTGCAGATCAAAATTCCAGGGACAAACCAACAAAAACAAAAGATTGCAATTTAGCAAAAAGTATTTATAAGAAGAAACAAGAATAATTACTATTATTATATTAACAATCGACTGTTTATAATTAAATTTTGCCAGCTATTTATAATTATTAATGATTGTGATACCTATGGTGGGTGGAGGAATGGGCGGAGCTAAAGTGACCATGTTGATAGGAGGAGGTGGAGCGGTCGTAGGGATCGTGAGGGGAGGAGTGGTTACGAGGCCGTCTCTCCGGCGAGATGTCGTCACGATAGTGATGGTGATCACGCTGTGAGTGGTGAGGGTGGTGATGGTGTGAGGAGTGTGAATGGTGATGGTGGTGATGGTGACCGTTAGACGAATCGCCATGATCCACTTTTCTACCCTCCCTCTCCCTCTCTCTTTCTCGTGAATTATCACTCTCTCGCGAATGTTCACTTTCTCTCGAGTACTTTCTCTCTCTGGAACGATCCCTCTCCCTTGAGCGCCCCCCTCGCCATGAGTGCCCCCTGTCCCACGAGTGCCCCCTTTCACCTGAATGGCCCCTCTCCCTGGAACGACCCCTGTCGCTGGAGTGACCCCTTTCTCTTGAGTGGCCACTCTCTCGCGAATGCTCACTCTCTCGCGAGTAAATTCTCTCTCGGTCTCTTGACTTTCGATGGTCGTCCGATTCTCTTGCCTTTTCTCTCTCTCTTTCTCTATAGCCCGGATCGAAATGGTCTCTTCTCTCAGGAACAACTGAACTAGCCTGAGACTCCGTACGCTGTTGGTGGGTGTGGTTACCACGCCCACCACTGGGATGTGTCTCGGTGGTGGATACGTGCAAAGATGAGGAAACTGACTTTGAATCTTTTGAATCTTTTGCCTGGCTCTCTGCAGCTGGGTTGTTGTGAGGTGTGGAGCTGAGAGGAGAGGTGGTAGAGGCCATGCTGTCCAGATAACGCTTCTTTACGGGCATCAGAGACGAGTGAAGTGTCTCCTTCTTTGCTCTCTTATAGATCTTGTGAAGCTTCTCAGGAGAGGCTGACGTGAACTGGGATACAAACACCCAGAGATTGCTGCAAAGAGAGAGAGAGAGAGAGAGAGAGAGAGAGAGAGAGAGAGAGAGAGAGAGAGAGAGAGAGAGAGAGAGATTGAGGGTGAAATTTTTTTTTTAAAAAAATCATAATGGGCTATTCCAGGAGTGCTCAAAAGCTTGACCAGTTTTCTCATCAATTCTAGAATCTTCCCTCAAACCAGTGCTTAGACCCAAGACTCACAGTTTAACCCCAAACACCCATCAATTACACCCAGCATTCCCACAACAGTGCACTATCATTCCCACATCTAGTGTCAAATTGCATGCTCAGCAGAGAGAGAGAGAGAGAGAGAGAGAGAGAGAGAGAGAGAGAGAGAGAGAGAGAGATGACAAAGTGTGATAAACAACATTGAATGGTGAATACTCTTCCTACAGTTTACCAATTCTGATTCACATGTATATACTCACGTTCTCCATTCAGTTGCCTCCTCATCAGTTCTGTAATCAGAAAGACAGCTGCCAATGCGATCCCCAATTTCAATCAGTGCCTGAAACATCACACACATGAGACAAATTATGCATAACTATGATGTACAGCTCTATAATAATCTAATTATTGTATTGTCATGCATACCTTCTTGTAGTGCTCGAGTATTTCTTGCGGGGAAAGGCCTTCCTTTGGTTCCAAATTACTGATGCACTTCTTCACTGGCCTCAGCAGTGACTTACACTAAGAATAATGAAATACAACACGTATAAAGTTTTAACAACACAACATGTACATATTCATGGATACAGCCTCAGAAAGCTAAGCTCGTTGCATAGTAAAACTGGTAAAGGTCAAAAAAAAGCTCAAAACTCACAAACCTTCAAGAACACCTTTTCCTCCAGTTCCACGCTGACTCTCTCCTCTCCTGTATCAGAAGGCCCTCCCCCCTTCTCGTCACTCACACCACTCTCGATAAACACCTCTCTCTTTCGTATCTCTTCCACCTGTTCTAGCTCCGGCTCCTTCTTCACTCGTGGTTGCCTCCTCCCTCGACCAGTGCTGCTCGAATTCACTCCTCTCCCACCACCTGCTGCTCCAGAGGTCGTCTTGGCTTTCTTTGAAGGTGGCTGTTTCCTTGGCGATCGTGAAGAAGACGCTCCACGCTTTGTTCCACGTGTTCTTCGTTTCTTTTCCGTGGGATTGGGTTCAAAATCCGAGTCAATCTCTACCAGTTCTCGTGGTATATTCACGGTCAGTTTGGCTGCGTTGGTCTTTTCGACTGGTGCGAAGTATTTGGAGATTTTCTCATTCTTTGTTGGAGGAGGAGGCTTGCCTCTAGTTCTAGACTTTGACACTGGCTTCTGTTTGACAGGAGATGCTTTAGGTTTGGCCACAGCTTTGGACTTTGAACCTTTGGTAGACTGCACGAAAACAGATAATAAATTTTGGTAAAAATATAAATTCATGGTTACAGTATATTGCCTGCAATTCTACAATACTATAGATCATGAAATTTTCACAGCTAGAAATCTTTATTAATTTTGATAAATTTTCATTATTTTCAATTGCTTCAGTAAAGAACATTATACATTTTAAATTTTTGCATGTTTAATTGCACGATAAAAAATTTAAAATTGTGAAAATTTTCCAATTTATGATATACACTACCTTTCTCTGTTTCTGCTTAGCTTCCATCTGTACCAACTTGAGCAGGTACTCCACTCTCGTCTGCAAGTGAGAGCTCTGCGGTTTCCTCGACTTGTCCACGTGGAGGATCTTGTTCCCCAGGCCGAGGGTAGCGTCGTCTCGTATGCTGTCCCAGTTCCCCAGTCCGTGGTCGTAGACCCCGATCAGCAACTTGGCATCATCCACGGCCGACCATCTCACTCCACTCCATTGGACGGGCTTGGGGCGAGTCAGGAGACGATACCTGTGTGTGGAAATGTTTTGATGTAAGTAGGAGAGTAGTAGCCTCGTTCTCAGGCTCTCTCCTTTGACCTTACACTCACAGTAAGGAGGGGGGGGGGGCATATATGAAATTTTGAACTATGAAAGTTTTCTGCTATACGGTATTAAATAAGGAATCCTTACTTCTTTCTGGCAGCTGCATCGGCTGGTACACAGACGGCCAGAGCAGCCAGCTCCTCTTCTCTCTTCAAGATGGTGGAGGTGCTGATGGTGACCCCAGAGAGACGAATGGAGGCACCTTTGTCTTTCTTGGGGTCGTAGTCAGGATCCAATTCCACTCTGTGTAATAATAACAGTGATGGGAATGGAATGTGAGAATGGGAATGAAACTTGAGTACATACCCATACCCACAAACACTAAATAACAACGCATGAATAATTATGGTAGTGCATACGTAAAGCAGACTGTTATAGAGAACGAATAGAATGGAAGTCACAACTTCAGCACCTCTTATTATTCAGCACTTTGCCAAAATTTAATGCTGTTGAAACTTATTGGTAAAGGTCGTCACATGTTAATACTACTATCATATTATAAGCAAAGTTTTGTGTGTCCGTC
Organism: Tethya wilhelma; assembly: GCA_964030475.1. Lineage (NCBI taxonomy): Eukaryota > Metazoa > Porifera > Demospongiae > Tethyida > Tethyidae > Tethya > Tethya wilhelma. The sequence continues at coordinate 3,338,381 of CAXIPT010000006.1, read as the reverse complement.
CGTGTGTCCGTGTGTTACGGAGGGTCACCGGAAGTGATGCGACCTCGAGCTACAAGCTGCTTTTTCTCTGGACCATGGAGAATACAAGCTAAGAAAAGAGTGCCTAGAAAGCCAGCTTATACAGTGCTAGCCTAGGATAGAACAACAAGCGATACAAGTATGGCTAACTGTTTTTGAGATCGCTAACAAGGCTTACCAGTGGCATCTGTATCCGACAAAGAAGCGCGATATGGGAGCCAATCTTTCACAAAGAAGCGTAACGAGGTGAGAACACTCACTACTAGGAGTCTGCTTCTCTGTCGCTGTACACGAAACACAGCTAGCCAGATAACGAGTTTCTTTGCCAGCTGATTGCAAAAATGGCGGAAGTCGGAAAAGGGTCGTTTGTGACGTCACGTTGTGAGGTAAATTGCTGAGCTGGCCAAATTGCAAAGAGTAGCAGCATACTCTGTATGGTTACCTTTCACTACCCAGTTGTAGATACCTGTGCTAGCATCATGCACCTAGCAGTAAACATTAGAATACTCTATACACAAGCAAGGAGCGTGGCGAGCGAAGCGAGCCACACTCCTTGTATATATATATGCTATTGAGCATTTGTGCATGAAGCATGCAGGCAAAGTAACCTCTAAAAATTTGGGAAAGCTTGAAATAAGTGTATGTTTTGTGTTGAATGGTTAGAATATCACTATTTTGTCCCATAAGAAAATGTTGCATGAAAACATTTGAACCAATAATACCCACTTCAATCATTGTACATTACCTGGCTCCATGCTCAGTGTCTGCCTGGACACAGGTGTCGTGGAGAGTGTCCACTAGCCTCTCCAGTTCAGAGAGAGACTTCTCCTGCAGCTCAGAGTCTGCAGCAATGGCCTCCAACCTACCAGTAAGTGTGCATAACATGTAAGAGGTGAAAATTGGGAGCAGGCCTATTTAAGAACAGGCCTTCCAAAAAATTTTTTTTTTCCATTTCGACACCAATGTACTGTAGTAGACACTATGCTAGATAGCCTAGGTTCTTATATAGCCTAGCATGCTACATAATACTTATGGGTTTCATATGAATATTATTATCTAGCCAATTTAACACATACCTTGATTTTGGGTTGCTAAACTTCCTATAACTCTTCACAAATCTTCGTATTTCAGAATCACTGAACCCTCTCACATTCTTTGACAGCATCGTCTCGCCCGAACCACCAGACCGTGAAGTGGGAGGAGCCTTTTCTCGTCTCCGACTTGAAGAGGAGGTGGCAGCAGACTTTGACCTTCTTCCCGATGCTGTAGTAGTAGTGGGAGCATCTTCACAATAATTCTGAAAGTGAAACATTAAAAAATCTGATCAGTAAACAAATCTTTCGAAACTTTCAGGCAACTATTGTGCTGAAGTGTAAGAAGCTTTTGATTTTGACCATCTTTACCACTTGAACACTAAGAACTAAAACTCCTCATAATACATCCCACAACGCCACGCTCTGGGCAGCATGAGTTGAACGATATTTGTTAACCACAAATTGTCACTATTAAACAGAATGACTGTTCTGAATAATGAATCTTATTTCCTGCTTGTGCGATAAAATCGAGCGCTTTCAGTAGACTGTCAAAAGAAATACCACGTCCCTGAAATCACCTCTCTAGGCCACTCACTCTGGACCATACATTGGAACAAGGCAGCGGCTACCAGACTCACTAAGGTACAGCTGGTATAGTATCAGGCTCACCTGTACTCTCCTCTGTCTGGGTGGAAGGTAGAGTTGTAGCTGTTCTTTCTGCTTCTCTTCCGCGTCGAACTGCTCTCGGACTTCACCCGTGATGATCTCATCCCAAGACTTCTCCACTTTGGGCATTTTCATTCTTGTGGTTCCACCGGGACTTAATAACAGGGGCTTACCATCAATGGGTGTGGTCAGAGGGGCGGAGTCAAGTTCCTCCTCCTCCATTGCAAAACTAGCAACCTTAGGAAAGCAAATGGCACATAATAATATGGTTGATAAATTTTAAACTACACAATAGAAATGTAGCTACTTGAACGGCAAACGAAAAATAGGAAAATTTCCACCATACGAAAATTTCTCGCTATACGGTATGCCTCATTCCCAGGCTTCTCCTTTGTGAATGCTTTCTTAGGAGCCAAAATTTTATTCTACTTGAGATCAGTGATATAAAAATGGGCACAACTTAAAAAAGCTTTATGGTGCTCAAATGTCAAATTTGACATAATTATTAAGGAGCAACAAAAGACCATTTTCACTTCAAACCATATCAGAAAAGATGGTCTAAAGAGTCAGTAGACAAGAAGCAACTGTTACCATCACCCCTCTTTGTCATTCTCACACTTTTGCTAGCAATCTCATCCACTCTCACCACATTACTTTATTTAAAAATCTTTTGCCAGCTAGTAACTAGAAAATCTTGTCAGTAAAATATTCAAAACCTAAGAATTTTTTTCCTCAATAATCATCTTCTCTCACCTTGAACTGTGAGAGGAGATCGTCGTGGGAGGAGGTCTCCTCTGTGGTGGTCTGGGTCTCGGCTCGACGAAGGATCTCGTCGATGTCCATCTCCTGTAGCTCCCTGTCTCCCTTGTCCCCTCCCCCCTCCTTGTTCTCCTTGAAGAGATCCTCCGCTCCAAACTTGAGGATGGCATTTAGTTCTTCCTTGTCAAAGGGTGTCGATCTAACAGAGAGGGAGAGAGAGAGAAGACATTATCAAAGTAGAAATCAACATTCAGATGCAAATTTTAGCCTCGTAAAAACCAAGCTCTCCCCATGCGCTTCATACTCAGTCTGCTAAGTACAGGAAATACACGCACAGCGGGGAAGGCCTGGTTTACGAGGCTATGCTAATTTAACAACCGATAAAACTTTAATTGTTGGCAGTTTCTAATAAAAATGATCAACAAAACTTTAGATTATAGCTATATAGCCATATATATAGCTAATAAATTGACAGAGTTAACACCACTACTACTTGTGGCAAGTAAAATTTTAGTCATCCTGTAGCAAACCACATAATTTTAGTTGCTAGGCAACTGTAAACAAACAACTAGCCTAATTCATGCTCACTTGTTGGGTTCAGCTGTTCTGGAGAGGACAGTGCGCCCTGTTGTGTCCATGCGCTGGATGACAAGATGATCAAGAACCATCTTCTTCTTAGCTCTCTCAACAATGTCCTCCTCCACACTGTTCTTGGTCACCAGACGATAGATGTTCACCTTCAGAGAGAGAGAGAGAGAGAGAGAGAGAGAGAGAGAGAGAGAGAGAGAGAGAGAGAGAGAGAGAGAGAGAAAAGCAGCACTCAATGTGAATGGCAAGATATCATGATTTTACTATAAGTATGTAGCTACAGTACATTGTGCTGAGAATTGAACCAATAGTTTACTCAAACAAAATGTCAGCGCAACCAGCACACACACACACACACACACACACACACACACACACACACACACACACA